>JANRMT010052153.1:0-15715 GCA_026402145.1 Polypterus bichir lapradei | reverse complement strand
GCGGCGGCAATCCCCAAACCCGTTGGTGGACACCGGCGGTGAGGGATGCCGTCAAGCTGAAGAAGGAGTCCTATAGGACCTTTTTGTCCTGTGGGTCTCTGGAGGCAGCTGATAGGTACCGGCAGGCCAAGCGGAAAGCGGCTTCGGTTGTTGCTGAGGCAAAAACTCGGGCATGGGAGGAGTTTGGAGAGGCCATGGAGAACGACTTTCGGACGGCTTCGAGGAGATTCTGGTCCACTGTCCGGCGCCTCAGGAAGGGGAAGCAGTACAGTGTCAACACTGTATATGGTGGGGATGGTGCGCTGCTGACCTCGACTCAGGACGTTGTGGGTCAGTGGGGGGAGTACTTCGAAGACCTGCTCAATCCCACTAACATGCCTTCCAATGAGGAAGCAGGCCCTGGGGACTCTGAGGTGGGCTGTCCCATCTCTGGGACTGAAGTCACCGAGGTGGTCAAAAAACTCCTTGGTGGCAGGGCCCCGGGGGTGGATGAGATACGCCCGGAGTTCCTTAAGGCTCTGGATGTTGTAGGACTGTCTTGGTTGACACGTCTCTGCAACATCGCATGGACATCGGGGACAGTGCCTCTGGATTGGCAGACCGGGGTGGTGGTCCCCCTCTTTAAAAAGGGGGACCGGAGGGTGTGTTCCAACTATAGAGGGATCACACTCCTCAGCCTCCCTGGAAAAGTCTATTCGGGGGTTCTGGAGAGGAGGGTCCGTCGGATAGTCGAACCTCGGATTCAGGAGGAACAGTGTGGTTTTCGTCCTGGTCGCGGAACAGTGGACCAGCTCTACACCCTTAGCAGAGTCCTGGAGGATGCATGGGAGTTTGCCCAACCAGTCTACATGTGCTTTGTGGACTTGGAAAAGGCGTTCGACCGTGTCCCTCGGGGAGTCCTGTGGGGGGTGCTCCGGGAGTATGGGGTACTGGACCCCCTGATAAGAGCTGTTCAGTCCCTGTACAACCGGTGTCAGAGCCTGGTCCGCATTGCCGGCAGTAAGTCGAGCCAGTGAGTTTCCAGTGAGAGTTGGACTCCGCCAGGGCTGCCCTTTGTCACCGATTCTGTTCATAACTTTTATGGACAGAATTTCTAGGCGCAGCCAGGGTGTTGAAGGGGTCCGGTTTGGTGGACTCAGGATTGGGTCACTGCTTTTTGCAGATGATGTTGTCCTGTTTGCTTCATCAGGCCGTGATCTTCAGCTCTCTCTGGAGCGGTTCGCAGCTGAGTGTGAAGCGGCTGGGATGAGAATCAGCACCTCCAAATCCGAGACCATGGTCCTCAGCCGGAAAAGGGTGGAGTGCCCTCTCAGGGTTGGGGGTGAGATCCTGCCCCAAGTGGAGGAGTTTAAGTATCTCGGGGTCTTGTTCACGAGTGAGGGAAGAATGGATCGTGAGATCGACAGGCGGATCGGTGCGGCATCCGCAGTGATGCGGGCTCTGCATCGGTCTGTCGTGGTGAAAAAAGAGCTGAGCCGTAAGGCAAAGCTCTCAATTTACCAGTCGATCTATGTTCCTACCCTCACCTATGGTCATGAGCTATGGGTAGTGACCGAAAGAACGAGATCGCGAATACAAGCGGCTGAAATGAGTTTCCCTTAAAGATAGGGTGAGGAGCTCAGTCATCCGGGAGGGACTCAGAGTAGAGCCGCTGCTCCTCCGCATCGAGAGGAGTCAGATGAGGTGGCTCGGGCATCTGATCAGGATGCCTCCTGGACGCCTCCCTGGTGAGGTGTTCCGGGCACGTCCAACCGGGAGGAGGCCCCGGGGAAGACCCAGGACACGCTGGAGGGACTATGTCTCCCGGCTGGCCTGGGAACGCCTTGGGATTCTCCCGGAAGAGCTGGAAGAAGTGGCCGGGGAGAGGGAAGTCTGGGCTTCTCTCCTTAAGCTGCTACCCCCGCGACCCGACCTCGGATAAGCGGAAGAGGATGGATGGATGGATGGATATATATATATATATATAAATATATAATTAGCTTTTTATTTATTTAATGCAGTGCTAACTGACATACTCAACAACAAAAACAAAATTTCCCATTTAGTTAATAGCTAAAATTTGGCAGGATGGTACATGATAGATTGGCAGGTATCTGCTAAGACAGGACATTTCAATATATCAATATTTAGGTGTAAAAACCCCCCAACAATAGAACAACTAAATACCCCAAAATCTCAGAAATGCTTTGACAGATTGGACTGAAATTTGGTGACAGTAAAGAAATTGTCCAAGCCGTGTTTTTTTTTTTTTTTTTGTTGATATTTATTAGTATTATGCTAATGTACCTACTTTGTGCTGGCTCAACAGTGAGATTTATGCAAATGAAAAAGAGAGCAAAAGTGATTGACGGGCCAAACAGCAGCGCTAACCAATCGTGGGGACGAACAACTGAAGAAGGGGTGGTGTCCTGGATTGGAAAAAAGAGACATGATCACTTGGCATCTACTGTGCGGAGAAAGTTTGGTGGCATTCAGGGAAGATGCAAAGCTATCAATGGATAGCAAGCGCACAATCAACTCCGGTGAGGGTGCCAGGCACTGTATGGCTATGAGCTTTAAGTGTTCAACTAGAAAAACCCGACCTTTGTCTTCACGCACAGGCCGCCTTCTGAGAATTGCTGTCATTTCAGAATGGAAATCTCAGTGCCAATCTAACAATCAGTTTCTGGAGGTCTTATTGCTATTTGCATGGGATAAAAAAGGGAATCAAATCTCAAACTGGACCAAATATTAAAATAAAATTAATGAAATGATACAAGACACTGAAAAGCTTGAAGTCCAAATGGAAACACGGCACAAGCAGCGGATTTCAACTTCAGTCCTGGTGGACCCCCATAGCTGCAGGCTTTTGTTCCACTCAGTTTAACTGTCAACGCATCATTCTTACTTTTAATTGATCTCATTGTTTAGCCTACAATATGGATTTTTCTTTTGCTCTTTTCTTTTTAATTTACTCTTTTTTGTAGAATTTGCTGACCTAATTGTATCCATAAGCTGGTGATTAGCAACAGTGCAGACACAGGTGCAAACAACATTGAAGGCAAAATAAGAGCAGTTACTTAACTGCCATCTTCAGTGGTCTATTTATTAAGAAATGTTTCTTACAAAAGAGCAGTTAAGCGAATATGGCACTGAAGAAATTGCTTGGCTTCGGCTTAGCATTGTGAGCCTTTAGATATTATTAAGGGGCCAAACTCTATAGAAAATGGTGAATTAAAAAGAAAATGGTAAGGTAAACTAAAGCATTTACATTTTTGGCAAAATATACAATATTGGACAGTTTAATAAACAAAGAGATCAGTTTATAAAGTATGAATGATGCATTGATTGAGAACCTGGTTAGAGTAAAAACCTGCATTAACAAGGGTCTATCATGACTGAATGTGGAACATGGCAGAAAGTCACAGAGCCCTCCAGGGAAGAAACAGCTTAGCTAACTGACAAATCTGGGAGAAATGCAGACAAAAACAATCATGAAGATCAAGAAGAAGAACAACAACTTGAGTTAGAGGGAGATCAGAGTCTTTGAGTCTCTACTTTCTGATGGAGGCTAAATGTTGGTGTGGGAACAGCCATTGTTAGCATGGAACACGGTGCCCTCACCATTATAGTACAGCGATACTCTATTTGAAGAAGAGAACACCAAATGGAGGAATGTGCTCCAGTGTGAAAGAGCCCAGGGGCTTTGGTGGGCCATCGTTTTTCAGATTAACAATGAGCCAAAGCTCAGCAGCATCATTCATGGTTTAAAACAATTAATAAATAAAACATACATTAGGTGTCCAGACTGTAATACAAGTCAATGTGAAAAAGTCCACAGTGGTGAACATCTCTGATAGACCACAAATGTCTGTGGAGTGATCAAAGTGTTTGGAGCCTAAACCTGGAAGGACGATTCTGTTGTGACCATTTTGTAAGTGACCAAAATGAGCTAGAATATTTGATTTAAAGTTTATGCTTCTTGTTTCAGAATCAAGTCAACAAGGATACAGAAAAAACCACAAACTCAACCACTGAGTTATCGACGAGTTATTGACACTAGACATCAATCTTTGGAGGTTCATACTGACCTGTTCAAAAGGTGGTCTGCAGAATTCCACTATTGCAAGGCATATCTTGAAGATGATATAAGGTGAGGCTGGCCTTTGATTTCAGCAATAGGAGGAGGAATCTCACTGAAGAAGTGAAGAGAGCGGAGGTGTATGATAGCAGACACCACAGAGACAATTAAAAACAAGCAGACTCTGTGCATGCTGGGTTGTTCAGTTACTGGATTAAGAATGGGGATTAAGAATGGGCTGCGGTAAACTGGCGCCCTGCCCGGGGTTTGTTTCCTGCCTTGTGACCTGTGTTGGCTGGGATTGGCTTCAGCAGACCCCCATGACCCTGTAGTTAGGATATAGCGGGTTGGATAATGGATGGATTAAGAATGGGGAAAATCTTACAAGGGACGACACCTAAATACAATTCAGCAATCAGAACTATGGAAGCATGAGGGCTCTCCAACACCAAAGAAATTTAAGTATCAGCAAGATCCTGTCATAATGTGGAGGTCATCACCCATACTACTCAAACACCTCAAAAGGCTCATAAACCGGACAAAACTATTCTGATCTGATTTGGCAATTGTGACATCAATCAGAGAAAAGTGGAGAAGAAAGCAGTTGACCATATCCTTTCTTCGTCTTGACAGTGTCCTGCCCTGTGGATTCAAAGAGATGTCTGCAGACATGGCCCTGTGTGAGTATCAACTGTCCACCGCCCTGATGATAAAGACATCAAAGTCAACTTTGGTCAACCGTGTTCAAGACATTTCACTTTTTGAGAAGAGCTTTGGGAATGTTTGTTAACAAGTGAAGTTAAGTTTCCAGGGATGACATGGAAAAAAACACCTTGTTTGGTTTTATTGCTGTTATATTTTCAATCACTAATACACTAAAACTGACATTGTGAACATAACTCTCCAAACATTTTCTTCGATTGCTATGACAAAAACTCACTTGGTAAAAACGTAATCTGCTGAAATGCATAAACGGCAGATCTCCTCCTGCATAGCTGGGTGTTTCACCACAGTCTATCGTATGTGGGCACAGAGAAGGCACTGCCATTCAATACACAAAACTCACTACCGGCTGAAATGGCAGTTATATTTAAGAACAACAACACTGTAGCTGCAATGGTTGCCATGAAAGACTCTAGTGCACACCATAATGAGAATTACACAACTCTCAAGAAGTTTCTACCTTGCGCCAGACCCTAACTGACTTGGAAAATCAGTTGAGAAGAGACAACATCCTTGTCACGGATTTACCGGAGGAGGTTGAAGGAGATGACCCCAGAGGTTTAATTGAACGTGGCCTCCTATAGTTGTGTTGACAACTAGCCTTCTGGCCATGTTGAGATCATCATAGCTCACAGGGTTTACAGTTTACGCACGTCCTTTTAAAGCCGCATTGTGACAATTCTAAGATAACACAACTGAGTCCGAATACCAAGACATTTTTAGTGTAAACTGGCTGCATGCATTTCAGTTGTCAAGGCCAAGTTGAACGCACTGCTAATGAAGAGAGTTATATTTTGGATGTACAGGGTTAATGTAGCTGTGCCCAGCTGGTCTTTAGCATTACAGCAGTGGAAGAAAGAAGCGTTCTCGACTACATCAGAGATAAAAAGGAATAACGGACCACACATGATCATGAGCACATCAATGTGGAATTTGCCTATTTCTACTGCATGTTGTTTTCTGCTCAGGGAAACATCTCCCATCAGTCCATTACATTTTTATCTACATTCAGTTTACCGTGTAAGCTGAAAGATGGCTAAACGTCTATTACAGAGCTGATTGTGTGGCAATTGGGTATTTGGGGAAAGATAAGTAAGGATGGGAACTAGAGGTTAGTACGTTTGAAAGAGACAGTACTGCTACAATAAATTATTTCATCGAAAGTCGCGCAAGGCGCAGCAGCATCTTGTGTGAGACATGAACAATCACTGCACCACCGTGTTCCCATGTTTAATAACATGCTTTAATTCCAATCATCATGAAAATGATATCACGTATACATCTCAGTATTTTAATTATTTAGAGAGCTGTAATATCACAAATGTAATGGATTCTGTCTCCTGTAGGAGAAAGAGAAAGAACAGAAGCACATAGTGATTCACACACATAGAGCACATAGAAGATCAAATACAAAACAAAGCATTTAACGTGCTACTTTAGTTACGATGGGATTTGAGAAACTAGTAAATTAAATGATTTTAAGATGAAGTTTATGATGTTCTATTTTAATGACAAAATAGACTATGTGATTAAAGTGGAAATTTCGAGATTAAAGCTGATATTTCGTGCTATTTTCCCCACTGTGTGCCTATTTTTTTTTTGTTTGTACCCTAATAAGCTCAGACGGTGGGCTACAACTCGCCTTTTCACTGCGACTTTGATATGCGACTTCTTTTTTTATTTTGGCACTGTGCAACTTTGTGAACTTGAGCTTTCGAGTTTCTCTGACACTCTATCAACTTCCTTTTGTTGTTTATACCACTGTTTAAATCAACAAATAGTATGCTTTTCCTTTGCCTCCACTTGGTATTCGCTAAAATTCTTATATTTTCCCCCATGCTTTTCCCTTTGTCTTTTCACAGAACGCTGAGCTTAAGGGCGATTTATATTTATTTGCATATTCATAGAGGCGTTATTCTGGGAGGAGTAGGGGGCGGGACAAAAGGTGCATGCACGAGCGTTACTTTTCACGCTGACCGGGATTTATGTAGCGGAAGAACGTGGAAGTTGGAGAACGCACAGATTCCTGCATCTGGATTTTTCTGTGCGTAAGCACATTTCGGCTTTTGTGCTGTTATGTCATGTTATAGTGCGAATTCTACGTACGGCGTTATGCATGAAACCCCTGGAATTGATGATATACGGCAGAGTTTATATTGTCCTTCTGGGACTTGCTGGCAGATGTTTTTTGAGAATTGTCTTTGTTCTTGTATAAGGCACTGTTCAATTTATGTCTTAGTACTGCTGTAATTTTACTAATGCTCAAGCAAGATAAAGACTTTTATCATTAATCAATAACTATGTCAAGTTGTTACCTAAAGTTTCAGAGGAAACACCAAGTTCAAATACTGGTAATAAGTCACAAGAAACTTTCTTTTATCTGTTCTTAACAAACAATATACATAGACTGCTTCATAAAATAAATGTCTTCTGATATTTGATGGCAGGAAGTATTTAAACCTTTAGTAGTCCTGTAGCAAGTGGGTTTTGGTGTAAAATTTATTAGCACGGTCCCGGACTTCATACTCAACACCCACAGCAGTCGTGCTCATCCAGCCTGACATGCTTAGTCCTTTTCTCGTTGAAAACAATCTCGTCAGGACTGCCCCTCATCTCCCCTTTTGTTCACTCTTCTCGAGCCATTGGCAATTTTAATTCAAGTGGTACCACTCCAATTACAAACACATAATTCCCATCACTCTATTTCCCTATATGCATATAATATTCTTTTATTTTTAAACAATGCTCCATTGCATATTTCACCAGTCTACAAGTCTGACAGATTAATTAGCCTAAGTCTGCTTTACTACTTCTTTATAATTTGCGAAAGTCGATTCACCTTCTACCAAAATAACCGCTGTCTCAAACATTCATTATCTAGATGTAGTCAATTTGCATTATTTCAATTCAGTTCTGTCTAACAATTATCAATCTGTCCTCAAAGAAATAAACAGAAAAAGAAATCAACATTGATCTTTTGGTCCAAAATGTATCTTTCTCTTCCAGCTTGTGGTGCACCCTGTGTCAATTTCATTAGCTCTATGAGTCCTCTTTTTCCCCCAGCATCCTACTGGTTCACAGTTCAGTCCACCATTTCTAAGTTTATCTGGGGGTGTGATATTCCGTGTAGTGGGAAGTGGACCCAGCCTACACTCTGGCCATCTGATAGTTTATGAACCGAACAGGATCAGTGGAGAGATGAGACACAGACAAAAATTGAAGGGCGAATGGTGCAAGTTTATTTACAAGAGTAAACAGACACCTGAAGGACTCTGAGATGGTGAGAAATAAGATTCTCTGGTCTGATGAGACCAAGATAGAACTTTTTGGCCTTAATTCTAAGCGGTATGTGTGGAGACAACCAGGCACTGCTCATCACTTGTCCAATACAGTCCCCACAGTGAAGCATGGCGGTGGTAGCATCATGCTGTGGGGGTGTTTTTCAGCTGCAGGGACAGGACTACTGGTTGCAATCGAGGGAAAGATGAATGCGGCCAAGTACAGGGATATCCTGGACAAAAACCTTCTCCAGAGTGCTAAGGACCTCAGACTGGGCCGAAGGTTTACCTTCCAACAAGACAATGACCCTAAGCACACAGCTAAAATAATGAAGGAGTAGCTTCACAACAACTCTGTGACTGTTCTTGAGTGGCCCAGCCAGAGCCCTGACTTAAACCCAATTGAGCATCTCTGGAGAGACCTAAAAATGGCTGTCCACCAACGTTTACCATCCAACCTGACAGAACTGGACAGGATCCTCAAATCCAGGTGTGAAAAACTTGTTGCATCTTTTCCAAGAAGACTCATGGCTGTATTAGCTCAAAAGGGTGCTTCTACTAAATACTGAGCAAAGGGTCTGAATACTTAGGACCATGTGATATTTCAGTTTTTCTTTTTTAATAAATCTGCAACAATTTCAAAAATACTTTTTTTTTGTCTGTCAATATGGGGTGCTGTGCGTACATTAATGAGGGAAAAAATAATTTAAATGATTTTAGCAAATGGCTGCAATATAACAAATAGTGAAAAATTGAAGGGGGTCTGAATACTTTCCGTACCCACTGTATAACTCTATATACAAAAGAATATTTACAAAGCTGCCAAATCACAATTGCTCCTCCTAATAGCTCAGCAGTGCTTACTCCTACCTCGCCTTTAGGTCCACTGACGACCCCTGTTGGCCAGTGACTCCTTAAATATAACAGGCTAGATTGTCCAGCCAATCTGCCAACCCGTCTGCCTCACACACCTATCCAGGTAGACACTAGCGCGTTCACGCCACGTGCTGTAACACGCCCTGGGCAACTATGTATTTAAAACCGAACCCCTGTGGGTCGCGTGCATGTAAACCCTCCGGGACGGCCAACGGCTATGCTGAGCTCAAGCACACCCGTTGCCTACTCACCAGTAAGTAAAATGATTTCTTTACAATATGGGATCCTCTTCTCTGACTCAACCTAGTTTACCTAGGCCAATGCCGGCTTTTTCTTTCAGGCATGCTGCACCTCAAACCGCCTTAGCTGGGCAGGCTGCGAGGACACCGGCGTGTAAAAATGAACATGTGTGGTGGAGCCAGTACTGGCCATTATACCAACTCCATGTGTGTCCAGACACACCGCGCCTCACAGCGCTCACCCACTAGACAGCCCCGCGTTCCCGTGACAGCGCCCTCAACACACAAACGGTAAGCGCTCTTCCTTATAACCTTATAAATGCCGCTGCTTTGATTTCAAGGTTGCTTCAACTTAAATTTGGTAATGTGCGGGGTCGCGCATTATCACAGGGGGGTGAGGAGACCTCGTTTGACAATTGCTGTGTTTTCCCCTACTAAATCTGATGCTGGTTTTGCACCTTTCCAAACATTACATTTTTACAACTGGGTCATTACAATCATTGTTTGACCCCCCCACTACAATCAAGTTGGGCGTCGATTGAATTATCCCCATTTGTACCACATACTCTGCCCAAGATATTACTTGTCAGTCAAATCCTGATATATGCAAAGCTTAGATTTGGTCCAAGTATTCCTATGCAATGCAGCCTTGGCAACTGGTTGAAAAACACCTAGGCTGAAAGTCTTAATGGTTAACCTGTTTCCTCTTTTTAGTAACTTCAATTTTAACTGGAGGTAAACCCTCCAGTTTGGTCTATTTGTGGGTTCTGCTCATTGGGGGACCCTTTCTCTCATACTTCTGACCTGTGAACTTTCCAGGAACTAGTCGCCACGTTTAACAACCCCTTTTCTTCCTGCAGATCATGCTACCCTAAAAAGGAGTTGACATTCCCTTTTCTACAAGCCCTCGAGATCATCCTCTTGTCCAACTTCTTCTACAGGTATTGTTTCCTCACATTTAATAAAATCCTCTATTAAACCCCTCTCTGTTCTTAATATATAAGACACAGATCTTAATTTGTCTTATGCCAATTTGAGTTACATGCAGCTTTTTGAGTTAGCTTTTTTATCCTCAAGGAATCCCAAACTATCAGTTTACCCAATTGCAAAAATGTATTGCCTTTAATTCGCTCCTAGGAAGTGTTTTACTCTGGGCCAAACCCCAAGCCCACAATGTCCACTGCGGTCTGTCCCAGAAAGTCAGGGTTTAGATAATCCTGGATCTCAGAAAGAATATCCACTTGGTATGGCAAGATTTCGCACCAGCGGATTAGCCAGTTCCAGAACACCAAATTTCAATCCGCTCAAACGATTCCATGTCAGTTGATCCGGGTCCACAGCAAAATTTATGAGCTATTATGAGTTAAGCACTAAGAAACTGATCAACCATGGATTACAAGTTTGAAAAACAGAGGGAACAACTTTCAAGCCAGCACAGCAAGACAATTATTGACAGGTCCTTCAGGGGCAGTATCTCTCAAGAAAAGAGAGATGGTGTGGAGGAACATCACAGAAAGAACGAATGCGTAAAACAGTTAATAAGTGAAATCCATGTAAACTTTGTGTGGTAGATTGTTGGATCGTGTAAAATGTACCCTGGTGATATTATTTCACTTGAAATGTAATATACCTTTAAGTAAGCATTATTTTCCATCCATCCATCCATTATCCAACCTGCTATATCCTAACTACAGGGTCACGGTGGTCTGCTGGCGCCAAACCCAGCCAACACAGGGCACAAGGCAGGAAACAAACCCTGGGTAGGGCGCCAGCCCACTGCAGGCATTATTTTCCATGATGTCATGTGTTCAGCACCAAGAATTGTTCTAGTCATTAGTGTTAGAGATTTCAAATGTTGTCCTGCCTGCACTGTCCTGTTACATGACAAAAGAAACCAAAGATTAATTAAATCCTTTGATGTACAAATCTGTAACAGAAGACTTGCAGTGCACACTCTTTGAATAGTAGCTTACCCTATTCAAACATGACACCCCACATACTGTATTAGGAGTGAAGGTAGGCAGCTAGTTCCACCAGCAAGTCTTTTTATCAGTGGCTCCACCTGCATAGTAATGAAACAGGACAAACTCTAAAAATCAATTAAAAAAAAAAAAAATGTAATTTCTATTGAGAAGAATTTATGTTGATAACTTTTGTATCCGAGACCCCCTTGCTATACAATATTTTTGGTTTGGCTATCGGGGCGAGAATGTAGCTGTGATCTCTTTGCCAAAAATGTAAAAAGTATAGGTATGTCTGGCCAAGCAGTAGGTAGGTATGCTCCAACATCAAATGTTGCCACTGTATCTGATCATGTTCAGCTCTAATGGGAGAGCGTCCACCGTGTGGGAAGAACAGCTTGTGATATCTCTGCCAATGAGCAGGTACTCTCTAAAACACACGTTGCTCTGATCTCTCTCTCAAAAACGTCAAACGTTACTCTTTAACAATCTGTAGATGATAATGTTTGTTGAACAAACAGGTATCACTGGCTAACCGGAGGCAAGGTACACTCCAACACGTGGCGAGAGGTAGAATGCCTTGAACAGAGGCTGGTGCATGAGTGAGGATGGTCCCGCCGGCCTCCCGTCTCTCGGATTCGCACAAATAAATTGGTGCCACAACTACAATACTTAGTGCGATCAGAAAAGTCGCAAAATCAAAATGAATGTTCAAGCAAATTATAGAAGAAAAAAAAAGTTAAGCAGTTTTCTCGTGAAAAACAGACAGATGTTGGATTATATATATATATACACATATACACACACACACACACACAGTTAGGTCCATAAATCTTTGGACAGAGGCAATTTTTTTCTAATTTTGGTTCTGTACATTACCACAATGAATTTTAAATTAAACAACTCAGATGCAGTTGAAGTGCAGACTTTCAGCTTTAATTCAGTGGGTTGAACAAAAAGATTGCATAAAAATGTGAGGCAACTAAAGCATTTTTTTTAACAAAATCCCTTCATTTAAGGGGCTCAAAAGTAATTGGACAAATTAAATAACTGGAAATAAAATGTTCATTTCTAATACTTGGTTGAAAACCCTGAAGTCTTGAACTCATGAACATCACCAGACGCTGCGTTTCCTCCTTTTTAATGCTCTGCCAGGCCTTTACTGCAGCGGCTTTCAGTTGCTGTTTGTTTGTGGGCCTTTCTGTCCGAAGTTTAGTCTTCAACAAGTGAAATGCATGCTCAATTGGGTTAAGATCAGGTGACTGACTTGGCCATTCAAGAATTTTCCACTTCTTTGCTTTAATAAACTCCTGGGTTGCTTTGGCTGTATGTTTTGGGTCATTGTCCATCTGTATCATGAAACGCCGCACAATCAATTTGACTACATTTAGCTGGATTTGAGCAGACAGTATGTCTCTGAACATCTCAGAATTCATTCGGCTGCTTCTGTCCTGTGTCACATCATCAATAAACACTAGTGTCCCAGTGCCACCACACTGCCCCCACCGTGTTTTACAGATGATGTGGTATGCTTTGGATAATGAGCTGTTCCATGCCTTCTCCATACTTTTTTCTTGCCATCATTCTGGTAGAGGTTGATCTTGGTTTCATCTGTCCAAAGAATGTTTTTCCAGAACTGTGCTGGCTTTTTTAGATGTTCTTTAGCAAAGTCCAATCTAGCCTTTCTATTCTTGAGGCTTATGAGTGGCTTGCACCTTGCAGTGCACCCTCTGTATTTACTTTCATGTAGTCTTCTCTTTATGGTAGACTTGGATATCGATACGCCTACCCCCTGGAGAGTGTTGTTCACTTGGTTGGCCGTTGTGAAGGGGTTTCTCTTCACAATGGAAATGATTCTGCGATCATCCACCACTGTTGTCTTCCATGGACGTCCAGGTCTTTTTGCGTTGCTGAGTTCACCAGTGCTTGCTTTCTTTCTCAGGATGTACCAAACTGTAGATTTTGCCACTCGTAATATTGTAGCAATTTCTCGGATGGGTTTTTTCTGTTTTTATAGCTTAAGGATGGCTTCTTTCACCTGCATGGAGAGCTCCTTTGACCGCATGTTGTCTGTTCACAGCAAAATCTTCCACATGCAAGCACCACACCTCAAATCAACTCCAGGCCTTTTATCTGCTTAATTGATAATGACATAACAACAGACTTACCCACACCTGCCCATGAAATAGCCTTTGAGTCAATTGTCCAATTACTTTTGAGCCCCTGAAATGAAGGGATTGTGTTAAAAAATGCTTTAGTTGCCTCATGTAAAACGGTTACATTCATGCAGACACTACTCTAGGCATGCTGCAATGTCTGAATATGATCTGACTGCGTATCTTCTGGCAGAATTTGGCAAAGGAGTTGTGCTTCTTTGTTCATAGTTCATTCAGAAGGGGGCACAACATTTTGTTGGCTTTCTCTGCTTCTTAAATATTGCAGTTGCACGAGAACTGTACAGAATTTATATCCAAACAAATCAGCTTTTTTTTTACCATGAACATGGAGAGAAAGCTAATAAGATCTTAGCTCAACAAATCCACAAGCAAGAAGTTAACAATTCAATCCCAGCAATCACCAACACAAACAGAGACAAAATCATTGACCATAAAAATATAATACACACATTTAGAGACTACTATAAATCCTTTTATTCTATTGAGTTTAAAGAGGACAAGACACAATCTAATGCATTACAGGTACCACAAATAGATACTCTCAGCGCAGAGGAATTGGACAGAATTACTAGATGCTATAAAGTCACTTCAGAGTGGGAAAGTAGCAGGCCCTGATGGCTACCCTGCTAAATTTTATAAGACATTCTCCACTCAGCTAGCTCCCCTCTTATTAGCAACATTTACAGAAGCTAGAGACAATAAATTTCTACCTCAAACTTTTCGCCAAGCATTAATCATCATCTTTCCTAAACAAAATAAGGACTTCTTACAATGTGCATCATACAGACCAATTTCACTTCTGAATAATGATGTTAAGATACTCTCCAAAGTCCAAGCTAGAAGGATGGAGAAAGTGCTGCCTTCGGTAATATCACAAGATCAAACTGGATTTATTAAACGCCAATGCTTAGCTTCCAATCTTCGACGCCTGTTTAATGTTATATATTCACCCACAAAGTCAAACACTCCTGAGATAATATTATCGTTGGATGCAGAAAAAGCATTTGATATGATTGAATGTAACTTACCTATTCACTACATTGGAGAAATTTGGGTTTGGCCTGAACATTTGTGCATGGGTCAAACTACTGTATTCCAATCCAGAAGCTTCAGTTTGTATTAATCAATGTTAATTCAGACTTTAAACTAGAACGTGGTACCAGACAAGGATGCCCCTTGTCACCACTGCTTTTTGCAATCGCCATTGAGCCTAGCAGTTCACTGTAGAAATGCTTATGAGATAAAGGGGGTTATCAGAGAAGGATTTGAACAGAAAATTTCTCTATATGCAGATGATATGGTACTGTATATATTCAATCCACAAAATACTGCACCTGTAGTCCTAACAGCACTTGCAGAATTTCAAAAGATTTCTGGTCTCAGAATTAATCTGAATAAAAGTGTGCTCTTTCCAGTGAATTGTCAAGCACACAATATTAGATTTGGACCTTCCCTTTTATCACTGCAGATCAGTTTGAATACCTCGGGGTAAACATCACAAGTAGTCATAAAGCTCTAAATCAACAAAATTTCGCTGTCCATAATTAAAAAATTAAGCAAGACTTACATAGATGTTCAACCCTTCATCTCACTTTAGCTGGAAGAATTAACATTGCCAAGGTGAATAGCCTTCCTAAGCTTCTCTTTTTATTTCAAAACATTCCAATATACATCAATAAATAGTTTTTTAAGAAATTAGATTCAACCATAACCTCATTTATTTGGAATTCAAAACATCCACGTATCCAAAGAGCGACCCTACAAAGACCAATGGCAGAAGTTGGCATGGCTCTAACTTTCAACTTTATTACTGGGCAGCAAATATACAAGCTATAAAAACCTGGACTTTGACACAAATAGATGAACATACATAGGCTTGGTCCGCAATTGAAATAAAATCTTGCAGCACTTCTTTATACTCCTTGCTTTGTGCCCCAATAATTGCAAGTTATTGCCAATATACTAACAACCCAATTGTGCTTCACTCACTCAGAATATGGAACCAATGTAGGAAGCATTTTAAGATAAAGAAGCTTTTGTCTGTGGCACCTCTGCACGAAGACCACCTTTTTCCATTCTCTCAAACATATGCAGTTTTTAATATCTGGAAAACACTTGGGATTAAATCGCTTAGAGATCTGTACATAGACGTCGTTGCATCCTATGAACGATTACATTCCAAATTTAACTTTCCATGAACACATTTCTTTCACTGCCTTCAAATCAGAAACTTTGTTAAACAGAACCTGCCCATTTTTCCTCACCTTCCACCTACCTCTATGCCGGAAAAAATATCGATCAGCCTAAAGGACTCGGACAGCATTTCTGCAATATATACAGTGGGGCAAAAAAGTATTTAGTCAGCCACCAATTGTGCAAGTTCTCCCACTTAAAAAGATGA
>JANRMT010052151.1:898-11906 GCA_026402145.1 Polypterus bichir lapradei | reverse complement strand
GAGGACCACCACTTATGATGACAAAAGGTACAAAACATATTGGGTCATACTGCAACTGCCACTGTTGCCAACCTGCTGTGCAAAGACAAAGAGGTAGCCGGCCCGCTGTGCATTCCTGCTGGCCATCGAGCCCCCCCCTGTACAGTCACTGCTGCCAGAGATGCCAAACAGCTGCCAACAGCAACCACAGCATGCAGCAACAGATGTTTTATGTTGATTTATATGTGAAACCAGTGCATTGGGTGCCTTTTAGAAAACTAAGTTTTTGGAAAAGTTATTCAGCCCTCAAAGAGTTAAGCTGACTTTCCGGCAAGAAGGGCTTTAGTCATGGATATGAACAAAATCCCATTTGTTATTCTAACAGACCTTTACAAGTTCTCTGCTGAGACAGGAGAATCTCTTAGAAGGACAACCATCTCAACAGCACTCCATCAATTAGGTGATTATAAATGGAAGCCACTCTTTCCAAATGGCCTGTAAAGTATTCTGAGAGCATGAGGAAAAAGATTCTCTGGTCTAATGAGACAAAAATTAAACTTTTTAGGCAGAACTCCAAGTATTATGTCTGGCAAAGACGAGGCACTGCTCATCACCTGCTAAATATCATCCCTACGGTAGGCAGGATGGCAGCAGCATCATGCTGTGGAGTGCTTCTAAGTTTCAGGAACAGGACGACTGGTTAGAATTGTGGGTAGGATGAATGAAACCAAATCCAGAGAGGTCCTGAAACATACAGCCAAGACAACACGAGAGTGGGTTTGGGACAAGACTCTGACTTTCCTAAGTGGTCCCGCTAAAGCCCAGACTTTAACATTTGTGGTGAGAACAGAAGATTTTCCATTCAGTCTAATAGAGTTTGAGAAGATGTGTCAGAAAGAATGTGAGTTAGAGAACTTACATGAATGAAAGATTTCAGGTTTTGATTTTTAATCATTTTTAATTAAAAAAAACATTCTGAACAACAATAACATTTTTATATAGCAATTTTTGAAAGCCACTATCTAAATCAAGTGGGCTGTATGGTAAACTGGTGCAATAAAAACTCTCTCACTCTGAATGTAAAAAATACCAAAGAAATAATATTTGATTTTAAGAGACAGAAATCTGCATGTTCACCTATTGTAGTTCTGGTAGACGAGGTAGAAATAGTGACTGAATATAAATAATTAGGAACTTACAGTACCTAGATAACAATCTTAACTGGAACACAAATACAAAAAAAAATATTCTCTAAATGCAACCAGCGCTTATTTCTCCTCCATAAACTCAAACTATTTAAAGTAGACAAGGACCTCATGTTGTCCTTTTATCGCAGTATGATCCAGTCTGTCATCACTTTCAGTTTCATTGCCTGGTTTAATAGTCTGACAAACCAAAACTCAAAAAAGCTCCAGCAAATTACGAAGTATGCAGTTAAAGTTATTGGGGCTGATGCAGATGATTTGACTAGTGCATGTCAGAGGGCAATGTTAAAGAAACTGGAAATCATCTCAACTGATGACGGTCATCCATTACATGCAGAACTAAAGTTCAGTAAATCAGGAAGGACAGCCGCTTTGAAAACCCACACAAATTGCTCCACAAACTCCTTTCTTCCTAGTGCCATACGACTTTTCAATAAGTAATATCGGAGATAATGATTAAGGTTTTTAATGTATATCCTGTAACCTTTTTTTTTGGTGTAAATATGCATTATCTAACTGCCTTACCTTAACCATTCTTGTTTCTATTTGTCTGTTTTATTTAATTCTGTCTGTTATTAGATGCAACTGAGAAGGCAAATTTCATGTTTTCTTGTGTAAACATGACTAAATAAAGAAACTTTAAACCTTAAACCTTATTTTCATACAACAATGTAGCTCAAAGTGCTTTACAACATAACAAACAGAAAGTTACAAGAAAAGAAAAATAATTAAAATTAGAAAATAATATTAAAAAATAAATAACAACAAAACAAGGTGAGGTTAGATGGCCAGAAGGACAGAAAAAAAAATTCCACTTAAACTGGAGAAAAAAAAAAAACTAAATCTTCCAAGGGGTTCCAAGGGGTTCTTTGCCTTGTTTTCACTTTTTCAAAATGGCAAAAAGAGAAGGGGCCTGAATACTTTCTGAATGCACTGTATGAGTCTCCATACCCCTTGTATAGAAATAATGTGCTAAACAGATGGGTTCTCCCTGGATAGCATGGCAATTCTTTACACATCATAAAGCCGGGGGGGGTTATTTTCATATAACATATCTCTAATCACATCACTTTACCTGCCTGTGTTTGCACTGTAAATATTTACTCACAATTGTAATAAATGTGAATGCTTTTTGGGAGGGCTGTTAGCCTTAATTGTACCATTTGTAGATTCATTTTTAAGTCCATTTAATTCAACTTAGGGCTGTGGGAGAAACAAGTGACAATAATGATCCTATAAACTGGAGACATATTGGGCATAAGCTAGGGGCAAGCCCCAAATCAGTAATGGGTCACTAATCAAAGTGACATTTGTAATCAGGATAAAAATTTAACTGAACTGAGCCACGTTTTCACAATATTTCCATAGATCAATTGTTTCCACAACTTAGGCACTTTATTTTATGTATTTGAGTAAGCACACCGTAAGTAAGCAGAATGAATGGAGTAGGCTGTAAAGTTCAGCCAGTTACATAACCAGTTCTGAAGACAAACATTTGCATCCTTTTATTGAGACTTTAGAATGGAAATCTAACACTGCGCTCTCCACAGGCTTTTACCATAAGGAAAACAAGCAATATTATTAAGGTGATATAGGACCATTTGTGTCTCACAGGCTTTCTAGTTATAAAACCTTTAAGTATTAAAAGTGAGCTTCAAGAAGGCTGTATTATATTCCATTAGTGATCACTCAAAAGTAAAATGAATACCAATAAGATTCTTACCTTCAGCTTTTTGTTAGTTACTTATAAAGCGACTACTTTAATATGTTCACTGTACTCTCCTATTAGTTGTGGAGTATTTTTTTTCCTTCACGCCAAGTTATGGTTGTTTATAGGCTCACAGCACCTGCCTCTAAATGAAAGTGCTTTTATAGGAGTCCACCAGCAGAGGGAGACAAAGCCTAAGCATCCCTCGGCAGGTCCATTCTGCTAAAAGCTCTCTGCACATTCACAGCAAAACTTGTGGGGGAAGAAAATCCTTCACTAATATAGTAGCAAAGAAGCACGTTGGTTAGTGTAGTTTCAGAGACCTTTCTTATGAGTCGAGGGCTGGACTATCTGGATTTTGCACATTGTCTTTATGTTCAGATGGCTTTTATGAATTTAATTCAGTTTTCTCCCCATCCCTGAGACTTGAGTATCAGATGAACTGGTGACATCAACCTAGCCTGGTTTAAGTATGGATATGTGTACTATTGTACCCTCCGATGGACTGGCTATCTTTCCAGGCCTGGTTCCTGAGCCAGTGCTGTCAGGATGGAAACCAGCTACCAAAAGTAGGTTCAGAAAATGTATGAGTGGATATTTTCTAAGTTCGTATTTTACCCATAATGAATTTTAATTAGTGAAATTGAGTATTTAAATTGTACTAGTGAATGCGCTTGAGGCTAAAAAGTGCTCTCTCACAAACAACACCACAACGGCGGACGGTCGCTTCTCTAAGAAGGTACTTTCATTATCAGAAACTAAACATTCTGAAAAGCCTCAAATCATAAAAAGGAGCCTCCTATAAAGCACTAAATTTGGCTGAAATAAACAGACTTATGTGTTTATGAATATAAAGAGAAACATAAAGAGAAGAGTCAATTAAATCCAGATGTAGAGTGCTAATGATGAAAACAACATTTTATTTTACAGGGTAAAGTACACTAGATGTGAAATGGAAAGAGATTTTTTGACAATAATGTTGTTATGATTAATATATTTGCAAACATGCTTTCCCAATTGATTTCCCAGGGAAGGGGAGATTTGCTGCTATGTCAGGCCCATGGGAACTAAACACATGGAAGTGTTTCTCTGCAAACTAACAGATTAACAGGATGGAAAATGTTCATTTAAAAAAAAAAGAAAAAAAAAAACACCAAACCCACAGCAGAGGCTCAATAACACACCCGCCACTATTGTGCCTTTAACGTGAGCTCTCTATACAACTAATGACTCAGGAAAGATCATTAGTAGTAATGCGTTCCCATAAAGTGCACTAGTTGAGATTTGCTCTTTTATCTTTATTTTGGCTCAGCATTCAATTCAATGAATAAAATGATGCAACATTTCTACAACAACAACAACAACATTTATTTATATAGCACATTTTCATAGAAAAAGTAGCTCAAAGTGCTTTACATAATGAAGAATGGAAAAATAAAAGACACAGTAAGAAAATAAAATAAGTCAACATTAATTAACATAGAATAAGAGTAAGGTCCGATGGCCAGGGTGGACAGAAAAAACAAAAAAAAACTCCAGACGGCCGGAGAAAAAAATAAAATCTGTAGGGATTCCAGACCATTAGACTGCCCAGTGCCCTCTGGGCATTCTACCTAACATAAATGAAACAGTCCTCTTTGGATTTAGGGTTCTCACGGAAGGACTTGATGATGATGGTCACGTAGACCTCTGGCTTTTTGATCCATCCATTATTGTTGGAGCCTCATGATGCTTTGAGTAGGTGGTGGTGGCGCAGGCAAAAGAAAAGAAACAGAAGAGAGTAGGGGTCAGTACGGATTTTAGAGCCACCTTGAATAGTTATTATGATGAATTGAACATACAGAGTATCAGGATTAAGTTAAAGTGAAGTTATAAGAAGGCCATGTTAAAGTAATATGTTTTCAGCAGTGTTTTAAAGTGCTCTACTGTATTAGCCTGGCCAATTCCTATTGGCAGGCTATTCCAGATTTTAGGTGCATAACAGCAGAAGGCCACCTCACCACTTCTTTTAAGTTTTGCTTTTGGAATTCTAAGGAGATAATCATTTGAGGATCTGAGGTTACGATTTGGAATATAAGGTGTCAGACATTCCGATATATAAGATGGGGTGAGATTATTTAAGGATTTATAAACCATAAGCAGAATTTTAAAGTCAATCCTGAATAACACAGGTAACCAGTGTAGTGACATCAAAACTGGAGAAATGTGCTTGGATTTTCTTTTCCTAGTTAGGATTCTAGCAGCTGCATTCTGCACTAGTTGCAAACGATTTATGTCTTTTTTTGGGTAGTCCTGAGAGGAGTGCATTACAGTAATCTAGTCGACTGAAAACAAACGCGTGAACTAATTTCTCAGCATCTTTCAGTGATATAAGAGGTCTAACTTTACTTATGTTTCTTAAGTGAAAAAATGCTGTCCTAGTGATCTGATTAATATGCGATTTAAAATTCAGATTACAGTCAACAATTACCCCTAAGCTTTTTACCTCCGTCTTGACTTTTAATTCTAATGTATCCAGTTTATTTCTAATAACCTCATTGTATCCATTATTGCCAATCACTAAGATTTCAGTTTTCTCTTTATTTAACTTGAGAAAGTTACTATTCATCCATTCTGAGATACAAGTCAGACATTGTGTTAGTGAATCAAGAGAATCGGGGTCATCAGGTGCTATTGATAAGTACAGCTATGTGTCATCAGCATAGCTGTAGTAGCTCACGTTCTGCCCTGAGATAATCTGACCTAACGGAAGCATGTAGATTGAGAATAACAGCGGACCGAGGATAGAGCCTTGTGGAACACCATATTGGATATCATGTGTCTTTGAGTTGTAATTACCACAACTTACAAAGAATGTTCTCCCCGTCAGGTAGGATTCAAACCAATTTAAGACACTGCCAGAGAGGCCTACCCATTGACTAAGGCGATTTCTAAGAATATTATGATCAATGGTGTCAAATGCAGCACTCAGATCTAAAAGGATGAGAACAGATAAATGGCCTCTGTCTGCATTCACCCACAAATCATTTACTACTTTAATGAGTGCAGTTTCTGTGCTGTGATTTGCTCTAAAACCCGACTGAAATTTATCAAGAATAGCATGTTTATTTAGGTGGTCATTTAGCTGCATAATGACTGCCTTCTCCAGAACTTTACTTAAGAAAGGCAGGTTAGAGATGGGTCTAAAATTTTCAAGAGCCGAGGGGTCAAGATTATTTTTCTTGAGTAGGGGTTTAACTACAGCAGTCTTAAGACAGTCTGGGAAGACCCCTGTATCTAATGACGAATTTACTATGTCAAGAATATTATCAATTAGCACGCCCGATACTTCTTTGAAATAATTTGTTGGTATTGAGTCAAGGACGCAGGTGGAGGGTTTTAATTGAGATATTATTTTTTGTAAATCAGGTAAATCTATCCTAGTGAAAGAGTTTAATTTGTTTATAACAGAATGCTGGGGTTTAGGAGGATCCTTAGTGTTGGGGAGATATACTATGTTATTTCTAATATCATTAATTTTTTGGTTGAAAAATACAGCAGTAGCCTCACAGGTTTTACTGGAAGTACTTTGGAGGCATTCCTGTGAGTTACCTGGGTTTAGCAGACGATCAATCGTAGAGAATAAGACTCTGGGATTACTAGCATTGTTATTTATAATCTTAGAGAAATAGCAGCGCCTTTCAAGACGGAGAGTGTTATTGTATTCTGTTATTTTAACTTTTAATATTTCATAGTGGATAGTTAGTTTAGTCTTCCTCCATTTACGCTCAGCTCTATGGCATGTTCTCTTAAATCCGACACTCTTTGGGTCTTCCATGGTATAATAATGCTAGGAGATTTTTTAACTGTCTTTTCAGGTGCAACTATGTCAACAGCAGCTCTCACTTTAGTATTAAATCTTTCCACCTTACTATTTACATTATCCTCGCTACTATAGTTGGCACTATAAACGGACTGATTGCTTCTAATGCTTCTATGTTGGGGAATGAGATTAGCCAAGTCATTTATTATTAAATAATTTCAGCAATATGATTACAAATTCTAGCTGGAATTTTAATTACAGTATTATTATTCAATATCACATTCAGCTCCATTTATATACATCTTTATGCAGTAATCATGGGTGACATGGCAGAGCAGGACAGCACTGCCTCATTCTTGGGTTCAGATCTCCACTCTGTTCTTGTCTCTGTGACGCTTTGCACCTTCACCAAACCCCTCCACAGTTCTCGGTGGGTTTTTCTTCCAGGCACCAAAATTTCTTCCCAATAATCCCTTGTACAGTGTATGTTTGGTTAAGTAGTAACTCTAAATAAGCACGTTATGAGCGAGTGTGCACTATGATGGACTGGCACCCTGCCCAATGGTGGTCGCTGCTCTGTGTGTATTAAGTTTGAGCCTTTGCGCTCCCAGACTAGAATAAATAGACAAATGCAAAATAATTCCTTAATAAAATACACTCCTTTGTACCATTTTTTTACAATTATATCCTTATTATGCAGAGACAAGTTAAAAAGCCTTCTGGCTAGATAATCATCTCTGTACTAAAAAGAATAAAGCTTTATAATATCACAGCATTACGCCATTGTCAATTCACTTGGGTTATTTTGATTTGCACTGCATTGATCTTTACCATATTTAAATTAGCATTTGTTTCTATTTTTACAGTCATCAGAAATATGCATTTTAATTTTATCTTTTGAATGCCACTAACTGCATCCATAATAGACTTTTCAAGTAGTAACCACCTTTTTTATTGGTTTTGAACTCAGAATGAGTTGGAAATCAAGAACTTCTGCCACATACAAAAAATGACCACTGTAGACTATTAATAAAGTATTGTTATCTTATTTATTTGTACCCTGAAATTTCTTTTAATGGTAATTTGTTCCAAAATTTTTTCACAGTTATATCTCCAGCTTCAATACCAATAAATCAAACTAAACTAGGCCATTGTTTTTGAAAGAGTTCCACTTTGCATTATAATAAAAAACCATTTCAGTCCATCTGTCCATTTTTTTTTCCAGCCTTGGTGAAGTCCATTGCAGAATTTATTATCATTTGAAATATAAAAGTCATTCTGAATTATAAAAAGATTTGTAAACTGTCATTTTTAATTCATATTAATTCATATTAAACTTACTGCAAGGGATATATTGTGTATTCATAGGCAAATATTACAAACAATCAGGCTTTAAATTTACTGTAGATTATGAGTGAATAAAACCATTTCATTGTGAAGTCATATTGCTTCATTGTTCTGACAAAGGGACATTGTTCCAACACAACTCTCTTTCTTTGCATTTCTAAAGCTAAACCTGAGTCATGGAAACTTCTATCCATCTATTTTCTAACCTGCTTATCCAGTTCAGGGCCATGTGAAGCTGTGCCTATCTGGGCTGCTTTATGCAAAAGGCGGGGCATCAGTCCATCATAAGACCCACTCGCCCACACTGGGCCAGTTTAGAATTACGAAGTAACACAACATGCACAACTTTGAAATATGAAACACAGGCAGAGCATGTAAAGTGCACAGAAAAAGAAACAGGCCCGAGGCTCCAAACAGGAAGTGCCAAATAAACATGTGTACACAGCAAAACTCCCTGTGTTAAAGGAACATGTTAAACATACACAGAATATAGGTCCACTCTTTCACTTTAAAATGATCAAAATGAGATAAGAGTCCACTCTTTCCTTTAAAATATATGCAGTTTACGGGTCTACCGTTAAACTTTAAATGCATATATTTCCATATGTACACTATAACCACAAGGGAGGGGAGCACTGATCCTCAAACCACAGACACAATAACACACAGACATACATTCAGCTCAAACACCTTCTTCACAACAACACCAGCAAAAATTCATTTTCTCAATTTCCTCCGCCACGAGAGAGAAGCCTACTGCCTCCCGACTCTGGCTCAACTAAAGTGAGGCTTTTTTTTAAAGTTGACCTAGGAACTTCATCCAGCCTCCTGCTCTAGTCATCCAGAGCTCTTCCAGGTCGTACAGAAACCAGGGCAGTCCTCGCTTCCCCGGCAGCACCTTCTGGCACTCTCCAAAGACCCCAACAGGACTGTGTTTGCATACTCCAATTCCCATGCCACTCTGAGGGTGTCATAGTTGGGTTCAGCCCTGAGGAACACTGCCATGTCCCGTATGGTGGAATGACTTGTTCAACTATTCTCCCTTCCTGGCATGTACAATACTTTTAATTGAGACTTTGACACTATTAGAGTTTATGTAACACTGATAATGTTGCTGTGTAACTTTTAATATGCTATGTTACAAATGTTGGTGTAAGCAGTTTTAAAGATTTGTTTGTATGGACAAGTGGTTTAAGGCTTTGGACTCTTAAACCACAAGGCAGCAGGATCAACCCCAACCCCTGGGTTGCTGTTCATGTTACCTAATCTGCCTGCTCTCCTGCAGAAGAACACAAAGCTGAACTGTTGTACTACACTACTGATGTGCAGGGATGTGTTTTCAATGTCTAATCACCCAATTTAGGATTGAGAAGGAGTGAAATCTACTGGGGCGGCACGGTGGCGCAGTGGTAGCGCTGCTGCCTCGCAGTTAGGAGACCCGGGTTTGCTTCCCAGGTCCTCCCTGCGTGGAGTTTGCATGTTCTCCCCGTGTCTGCGCGGGTTTCCTCCCACAGTCCAAAAACATGCAGGTTAGGTGGATTGGCGATTCTAAATTGGCCCTAGTGTGTGCTTGGTGTGTGGGTGTGTTTGTGTGTGTCCTGCGGTGGGTTGGCACCCTGCCCAGGATTGGTTCCTGCCTTGTGCCCTGTGTTGGCTGGGATTGGCTCCAGCAGACCCCTTAATCCTGTTTGGATTAAGCGGGATGGATGGATGGATGGATGGATGGATGGATGGATGAAATCTACTGGGTGCATGGCAGAAACAGACAATGAGAAAGGGTCCCAGTCCATTTCAAAGCATACAATCACATTCACGTACATGGAACCAAGTTACAGTGGCCCATTAACATCCATCCATCCATTATTCAACACGCTATATCCTAACTACAGGGTCATGGGGGTCTGCTGGAGCCAATCCCAGCCAATAAAGGGAGCAAGGCAGGAAATAAACCCCGGGCAGGGCGCCAGCCAACCGCAGGGCGCACACACACACACACTTACACACCAAGCACACACTAGGGACAATTTAGAATTGTCAGTGCACCTAACCTGCATGTCTTTGGACTGTGGGAGGAAACCGGAGCACCCGGAGGAAAGCCCATTAACATGACACAGATATTTTTGGGATACAGTAGAGAAACTGTGTTAGCTTGAGAAAAGGCCTCACAGACACTGGAAGAACTTATTACAGGTAGAGTCCAAGCAAGGATTTAAACCCAGCATACTGGAGCAACAAATGTTTCCTATGTTCATTATTATACAAAAAGTGTAGTTTTTAACATCTTTTGTCACCATTCTGCTTCATCGAATGGGGAAAACCCAAAGGCATTGAACCTTGATGCTCCCACAGTTTCCTAGATCATGGACTACCAGACCAACAGACAACAGATTGTGAGGCCGAGTGTGAAAAATGGAGGTGTTTAATACTGGAGAACTTCAGGGAATTGTCATCTGCACAACAGACTTCCAGCACAATACCAGTGCTTGTAGCATTGACACATAGAGGGTTGCATTTTTTGTAGGTATGTCCTGTTTGGTGATTGTTAAACGTTAATAACAACACTGGTCGCTCAGATTCCTGGTTGTAAATATAGGGTCTGTGTCTTTAAACAGGTTGGCATAAATATGGAGGGGCCTGTGGGATTTGTAGTTTGTAGATACTGTACACATAGAACTGGAACAAAAGGATGTGGCAGGACTTTTTGAGTTTGACTTCGTCATCATCAGCACCTAAGACCTTTTATTAACTGGACATTCGCAGCTGAATGGCCACTGGATTTAGGGTTGGCAGTGGGTTCTTTTTCTCCCAATCCAGTCTACAGATGCTCTTTGTGAAGAGGTGCACCTCAGAAGACCATTCACCTTCTGGACTCTTATGGTAGGACTGTGTTCTCTATCCATGTTCTGGGGAGCTGTTCACTAAAGGGGAGTATTCCACCACATATTTCCATCCAATAACCATTGTTTG
>JANRMT010052148.1:4706-16040 GCA_026402145.1 Polypterus bichir lapradei | reverse complement strand
AAGTCAGAGCACAAAATGCAAATTATTATTATCACAAGTACAAAGTACTTTATTGACGCACCACATTTCCTTAAACTGTGCTAAATTATTTGTGGACTTATAAAAATTAAAATCCACTAATATCCTACTTTCACACAATTTTCTAAAAAAGACAACAACATTTTCAATTCCACACCCAGTAATTTTGTTTCTACGGGTCTTCCATATTGATAGTTTTGCTTGCCCGATAATAAAATTAATTAAATTCATAGTTTCTCTGGTGTGTTTGGTAATTCTGACCCCAAACACAAACACCGTGCCATTATACGAGACCCCCAGCCCTTCTACTATTCTTTCTATTACACTAATAAAGGTCTGGAGCCTCTCACAATACATAAAAGCATGAAAAACAGTTTCCCTCAGACCACAAAAAGGACAGCAATCTGAGACCCCCGGACATATAATCGATAAGAAGGAGTTCACCGCTAGTATCCCATGTACCAACCTCCACTGCAGGTCTCCCACCCTACTGGCCAATGGTGGCTTGTACAACGACCTCCATGCGGGGTTCAGTCCTTGTGGTGCTCCAAGCTTGTCTCTCCAAGGTGTGTCTTGTCTTCGTGTCCTCAGCTGCTCCAGGTTGTTCACCTTCACACAAATCCTGTACAGCTGCTTCCCCGTCACCGTAGGTAGAGATAACGCCTCAAGAGAACTTAAGGCTAAAACATTAGTCTCACCATCCCTCAGTTCAACAGCCGGAGACACAGTAAGCGTTGGAAAAGGCGTTTCGTCAGTTGGCTTCAGTTGTGATGAGAAAAATCCATGCAGGAGTGTCATGGATTCCTTGTCCATTGATGATTGTACCTGCCACAAAAACTTCTCTATTAGGCGGACTGAGTGTACCCCTGTCTCCACTGCTACCACTTGTGCACTTTTCCAAGTGTAATTTTCCCAGTCAATTATGTCCTTTATTGTGGTTATTCCATGTATTATGAAATGATTAATAAAGTTTTCAGAAATTCCTGTAGCAGTGCCAACAGCAGGATTGTAGAACAGTGGTTCATTAAGGACCCAAAAAGTGGAGAGGTCATCACAGTCCTTTTTTATTGACAGCAGTTGCCACGCTGCTAAAACGCTTTTATAAAACTCTGGCACCTGTAAAGTCCTGATCTTATCTAAGTGGCACAGCAGTAAACTTTTCCCAAGTCCCATATGCCTGGCTTGTTTAAAGAAGAGTACGGCCAAGTTCATCCACTGGCTCTGCTCAACAGGGTACAGCAGTTTCTGAATGGTCTGAAGGCGGAAAGCAGCAATCCTGCTGTTAATGTCAATAAGTCCTTGTCCGCCTTCATCCAATGGTAAAAATAAAACGCCCTTCTGTATCCAATGGGTACCAGTCCAAAAGAAATCCATGATCGCCTCCTGTATCTGCTGAACTAACAAAGGTGGAGGTTGCAGACAAATACACTTGTGCCACAGGCTGGAGGTCACCAGGTTATTAATGACCAGCATCCGTCCTCTATAGGATAATTGAGGGAGTATCCACTTCCATTTGGCAAGCCGAGCTGTAACCTTGTCCAACAGACCCTCCCAGTTCTTTTGGATGTAGTGGTCATCTCCAAGATGGACTCCCAGGTACAGGAAGCCTCCAGTTGTCCACTGCAGACCCCCTTCCAGTCGAGGAGGACTACATCCTGTCCAGTTCCCAACCAACACTGCACTACTTTTGTTCCAATTCACTTTAGCTGAAGATGCTTTGCTGTAATTCCTCAGACAGTCCGTTAATTTGTCCAAATCCTTCTGGCTTGTGATGACCACAGCAAGATCATCTGCATAAGCAGTGACTTTCACAGGGTCCATGTTGCAGTTGGGGATGGAGAGACCAGTCAGCACCTTCCTCAGGTGCACCAGGAAAGGCTCCAGCGCCAGAGCATATAACATGCCGGACAAAGAACAGCCCTGTCTGACTCCTCTTCTGACACTGAAAGGCGCGCACAAGCCACCATTGACCTTTATAATACCAGAAATGTCACTATAAAGTAAGTGAATATATTTAATAAAAGACCCCCCAAACCCAAACGCCTTCATGGCATTCCATAAAAATGAGTGACTGACCCTGTCAAAAGCTTTTTCCTGGTCAAGAAAAATGATACCAGTCTGAAAATCAAAAAGTTTTGCAGCAGCCAAAATGTCCCGAATTAAAAAAATGTTATTAAAGATAGACCTGCCAGCCACGCAATAATTCTGATCAGGATGCACCACTCTCCCCAAAACTTGGACCATCCTGTTAGCTAAGGCTTTGGAGAGAACTTTATAATCAGCGCATAAGAGAGACACAGGCCGCCAGTTCTTAATGAGACACAAGTCTCCCTTCTTCGGCAGCAGCGTGATCACGGCTCTACGGCAGCTCTGTGGTAACAAGCCAGTTTTAAAACTCCACCTGAACACTTCCAATAAGTCCAGGCCGATGACATCCCAGAACTCTTTATAAAATTCCACTGGTATTCCATCAATTCCAGGGACCTTCCCTATTTTCAGCTGTCCCAGGGCTGTGGTGAGTTCTGCAAAGGTCACCTCACTCTCTAGATCTGCCACATCTGCATTGGGCAGCTGCGGTAAGTCCTGCAAAAAGGCCTGTTGGTCTTCACTGCCACCATCTCCATCTGCAGCAAACAGAAGTTCATAAAATTCGCGGACCACCTGCCTTATTTCACTGGGCTCTTGTGTCTCTCTGCCATCGGGTGTTCTTATGCAATGTAAGATTTTATTCTGCGAGTTTTTTTTCTCTAAACCAAAAAAGTATTGAGTTGGTGCATCCATCTCAGTCAGTTGTTGAAAGCGGGCCCTCACTAAAGCCCCCTGAGCTCTGGTCTCAAGCAGGTGAGCCAACCCCAGTTTAGCAGAAGTCAGGCTCGCCTGAAGCTGCTCATTTGGACCCTTCTCTAGTAGCTGTTGAAATTCAGCTATTTGATTTTCCAAAGCTGCCATTTCTGACCGTAATACTCGGGTGACATTTCTGGTATACTCCTGACACAAGGCCCGGATGTGACTCTTCCCAACCTCCCACCACTGTTGTAAGCTGGTGAACTCCTTCTTCATAGCCTTCCAGCCTCCCCAGAAATGAACAAATAACTCTTTAAAATTCTGATCTTTAAGGAGGAGTGTGTTAAAATGCCAGTATGGACTATGGGGTCTATATGTGTTAAAAAGGAGTGTACAAATCACCAGACTGTGATCAGAGAAGCCTGTAGGTATAATGGAGCACACCTTAAATAAACCTAACAGGTGCTTAAAACTATAAAAATGATCGAGTCTCGCCATTGAGATTGTGTTTGCACTCGTCCTCCCCCAGGTGTATTGCCGACAGGCCCCATTTTTTGCCCTCCATACATCTTCCAGCCCAAAGTCCTTAATTATTTTACCTAAAGCTCGTGCTGAGCGAGGGTGCGGTTCCAACCCATTATTTCTGTCCATTCTGGTATCAAGTGTACAATTAAAATCCCCCCCTAACACCACCACTTCCTCAGGGTCACACTTGGATAAAAGATCTCCTAACTTATTAAAAAAGTGGAGCCTCTCCTCACCCTCATTCGGGGCGTACACGTTAATGAAAGTGACGACACTGCCATATAGTTTCACTGTCACTTTCAGGAGTCTCCCTTTCACCAGTTCCTCAGTACTGCAGACTTCTACTTGAAGTCCTCCAAGAAATAAAATGGCCACTCCAGCACTAACATTTGTTCCATTGCTAAAAAAAATGTCCCCCTTCCAATCCCTGCTCCACTCCCACTGATTTTGCTCATCAATGTGGGTTTCTTGTAGAAAGATGATATTTAAATCTTTTTGTATGATGAAATCAAAAATTGCGACCCTCTTATCTGGATTTCTCCCACCGTTAATATTTAGGGTTCCTATGTGTACACTTGCCATGGTAACAGAATAGATAGATAAACACACAATGAAACACAGGGACCACCACAAAGACTGTGGAGTGGATTTAACAGGGGGCTTAGCCATTAGGTGGTGTTTAAATTGGACTGTTTTCTCAGTTTACTTGTTAAATTCTTTAGCCTCACGAGCTCTTTAACATCAAACATCGCTGAGGCTGCTTTGTCTCGTCGCAACCCGCGGATAGACGATAGAAAAAGGTCAATGTCAGGGAAAAATTCGGCCACGTCCACCCCCTTTTTTCCGGCGGTATTTACCAAAAACTCTTTCACACTTTGAGCGCTGTAACCCCCCCTGGCTTTTAACTCTGGGGGCTCCGAGGCAGCAGACCCATCGGAGATATTACCGTCGTCATGCTCTTCCCCGACACTCCCCGCATTTGAGACGTTATCGGCCGTCTCCGCGAAGACGGGAAAATCCTCCTGACAAGGACCATAGGCGGGATCCTCTCCAACGACCCCCGAGTCCTGACTTAAAACAATTTTCTTTCGTGCCCGATCTTCTCTTTCTCCTTGCCTTTTTTGAGCAGGACGTTTAAATTCACTTTTTTCCTCAGGCTCGGTGCTGCCTCCCTCGTCCATATCAATGTCTCCCCACACACTTTCTGCTGCAGCCGCTGTCTGACCTACAGTCTCATTACCACCTTCATTCGGCTCATCTCTGGGAGGCACTTGATTCTCCTGCCCTTCAGATGTAGTAGCATTTTTATTCTTATCACCTTGCGCCTCTGCACCATCAGCCACATTTTCGTGATCTACCACTTTCTGCCCCTCTATTTCTGTATCTGTACGGCTAGTTTTCTTGTTCCCTTGCTGTCTCTCAGGACACTGTTTAATTAAATGAGCTTCACTCCCGCACCCAAAACATTTCATTTCGTTAGAGGTGACGAAAATCACGTAATCGAAACCGTCCACTCTAAACTTCATTGCTACATTTAATTCGTCGTCCATTCTATTTAAAACCATAAAAACTTGTCGTCTAAATGACAAAACATGTTTTAAATCAGGCGATTTACAACCTAAAGGAATGTACCGAATTTTCGATACCAGACGCCCATGCCGCTCCAATTCTTTTGCTATTATTTCATTCTTGAGAAAAGGCGGCGCATTTGAAATTGTTACTCTACGGGACGGGACGGCTAGAGGGGAAACCTGTACAAAGGAGCCATTAATAACCACCCCCTTCTCAACCACTGTGGGAACTAAATCCACAGAGCTCAAAAAAACCACGATATTCCCGCTCATTCGTGACGCTGACTTAATATTGTCACATCCGACCACTTCGCCTACCGCCAAAACCCCCGCCTCTAAAGGGACAAACTCCTCCGATATAAGTTTAATCCCATGGCGGCGGCTCAGACGTTCAAGATTCGCAGCCATTGCGGCTGCCGTGGCCTAAGCCACTCAGTAAAAAAACAAGTTTAACTGTTTACACCAAAGAGAAGATAGAAATAAGAAATTAGAAAATCAGAAGAAAAAAGAATCACCACACTCACCTTACAGCGTCCACCACCAGTTCCACTCGCTCACACTCTAGACAACCACCCAGCATGCACAGCGACAGCAAAACAGGAAGGAGATAAGGAGATAGATAGATAGATAGATAGATAAGGCACTATATAACAGATAGATAGATAGATAGATAGATAGATAGATAGATAGATAGATAAGGCACTATATAACAGATAGATAGATAGATAGATAGATAGATAGATAGATAGATAGATAGAAAAGGCACCATATAACAGATAGATAGATAGATAGATAGATAGATAGATAGATAGATAGATAGATAGATAGATAGATAGATATGTGAAAGGCACTATATAAGAGATAGATAGATAGATAGATAGATAGATAGATAGATAGATAGATAGATAGATAGATAGATAGATAGATATGAAAGGCACTATATAATAGATAGATAGATAGATAGATAGATAGATAGATAGATAGATAGATAGATAGATAGATAGCTATGAAAGGCACTATATAATAGATAGATAGATAGATAGATAGATAGATAGATAGATAGATAGATAGATAGATATGAAAGGCACTATATAATAGATAGATAGATAGATAGATAGATAGATAGATAGATAGATAGATAGATAGATAGATATGAAAGGCACTATATGATAGATAGATAGATAGATAGATAGATAGATAGATAGATAGATAGATAGATAGATAGATAGATATGTGCTTGAATGAAAACACAATACCATTCTCTAGCGATTTCTGGTTTGCTTATGTTAGTGACTGGCATATGGGCATTGCCACCTCACAGTTCTTTGTCCCAGTTTCAGTTTCCAGCTGGGGTGCCTTCTGTGTGGAGTCTGCATGTTCTTTTAATGCTGTTATGTCGACATAATTCTTGATGGCATTACATCAAGATCATACGCAATACATATTAACCCTTGTTGGCTTGCAGTTGTCAATTTAAAACATAAGGTGCCACCATGGCCCCAACTTCAGTTCAGTTTATTTGTATGACTTCAATACAAAAGGTGTTGCCAGGTAGTTTGGGTCAGGGTGGCACATGCCCTAGCTGCCTCCATTGTGATGGCTGGACTCAGTCAGCCAGTTATTATAATTCACTTCTTACTTATTCTGTTCTTTCTATCGCGCTCAACTGGTCATACAGGGTGCTTTAGGTGAACAGTAGTCTGATGCCCAGGATGAGCCCACATAACTCAAATTTGGCTTTGTTATGTCTGCCCTACCCCCAATTTGGCGGTGAAGAGGAAAAAAAAAGTGGAGACAATAACGTTAAAACCAGCACGCCGTGTGTCAAACATCCAAACCATGCTGCAGCCGCCCCCATCTTTACGCTCTATTTAAAGTAAGAGCAGCATCGCGGCCATTCTCAAGCCTGAATCGGGAATTCCCCTGACGTCCTGCTGTTATTGCGGATGACCCCACAGTAGTCGCTAGAACCGCTTGCGATTTCTTCGCGTTGAAGCTGCCTTTATATCACCTTTCTTATCTAAAGCACAGTTCTTGGAAACTCCGTGCAAATAAAAGGGCTGAGGGCATCGACGGTCGACGAGCCGCGCACCCCAACGAGCTTTAGTGCGTACCGAGCAGCCACACGCACGTCATACGCGCGCGCACAGAACACAAGAGCGCTCAGACGGGCGCGTGCACACGCACACACACACACTAAAGCTGAGGTTTTGAAAGCGCACAGTTGTGCCAGGGGACTCTCCCGTTACCTTCACCAACCGGGGTCGACACTCCTACTGTGAGACAAGACTGAGGAGCTACAGCGTCACCAGTGTCAAGACAGGCAAACAGGAAAGCAGTTGACAAACAATAACATTCTTATCTTGGTCTGGCATTACTCAGAAGTGAAATCTTTCTATCGCCTTTAGAACACATTAACATATTTTACAGATTTTTTTTCTCAAAAAAAAAAAGTTAAATATCTTTAAAAAATACAAACAAAAACAAAACAAGTATATATGTGCCTTCTCTTGTTTGGTCTCCAACATCTTCGGAAAGTCTCTGTAATGTTTGGCGCTGCTTGCAGTTTCTTCCTCTCTGGAGTTTCTCTGCCCCACATTTCAAACTCTCATTAAATCTGAATAAACAACTACAAGTCAAGATACAGAACCTTTGCCTTCTTTTTTTATGGCTGTTTTGCTTCTCATTATTTATTGTTTGATTTTTCATTTTGTGTCAAACCACAGCTTCATTTGGACCTCGGGGATGGGGTTAGGACTGTTTTGGAGGGGTCATCAAGAAAGGAGCGGAAATGGAAAACAGAGACCCTAGAGGGGTGAAGTCCCTGCTGGACAGAGTATAGCCGCTGCATGCCTGTAGAAAATCAACTCAAAAAATCTCCAAGCCAGCGTGGCCTAATATTTCAGTCACGAGGTTGGCACTTAACTTCTTCATCACGTCACTTAACCTGCTTGGACTTCCACTTCTATTGTATAACGCAATGAATGCCATTTACGGTGAAGAGACGCTACACTGAAAGGGGTCTTGACAAACACAGTAGCCTAGTAATGAAGGCATTGGACTGTAGGATTCATTATGGAGACGCCTATCAAGCCATCCGTTATCAAACCTTTTAACTCAATACAGGACTGTGTGGGGTCGTGAAGGTAGGTGACAGAGAATCAACCCTAATATAAGTGGGCCACCAGATCATCACAGACGTACCCAACATGCACATCTTTGGGAAGAAAACCAGAGAACCAAGAGAAAGGGACACGGGGAGAACATGCAGAGTCCACCTGGACAACAATAGGAACTGAGCCTTCTGGAACGCTGGGTCAAGCACACCCTCATGGAAGAGCGCAGTCGGAAATGAGTCGTGTTTGGTCTAATTTGGGATTGTGTTTGCCATTAAAGATACAGTTACAAGTAATGTTGCTTTGTAATGGCTGTGCCACCCAGCTGGAAACACAGGAACTCAAGAGTTCCCAAACTTTTTTCGGCCGCAGACTTTTAAAACCGTTGACCCCCTAGTCATTTACTTTACTTACTCAAATTAATACCTTTGTACAGTACTCGATATTAAATATTTCACTAGATATCATTTTAATCACTTGTAATTAATGATTGAAAAAGATAAAAGGACTACGAAATATGTCATTATCTTGTGCAACATTTAATATCGAAACCTGCACTAACGAAAATTAAAGCAAAAAAATATGAGCAGAGTTTTTTTTTTACATTTTTGACATTTATGAAATAAATATGTAAATTCATAATAACTACATATAGTCCAAGCTGTATTGTCTACATTTCTTTTTTGGTTCAGTCATATTATTATCTGAAGAAATAAAAACTTTTATTTCGACAGCCCAAGTGAAACAATAAAGCATGTACTTCCTTGAAACAGAAGATTTTTGTTCAAACTCGAATAAATAAACTGTGTCCTCTGATTTACTTTTTCGTAGTACTACTCCTCAATAAATAATTATATTCAAAGTTCAAATCACAAATAAGTACATGCCACATCAAACGAACCAATTTATAGTGTTTTATGAAAGCATGACCGTACAAGACTGATCGATTCTCCTAATATCGAATATCCGTCGTCTCGTCCCACCGTGAGCAAGTGCAGACATGCAACGGTTTTTCATGTCCGCACTTGCTTTGATACGCTCGATAAGACAATGCACAGACATGGTTGTGCTACATGTATTTTCATGCATTCTTTCGTCTGACTCTTTTAATGACACATTTTACCTTTTCGTTCGCAAGTTTGGTATGTAAAGTGTTTTTTTGAATTATTTTACTTCTTAATTAGGTACCTATTGGAATCACAGATATTTTGAAGTAACAAACAAATAGCAGTAGTAAGACAGTCTATTTTTGCTGTCGTCGACCGCCAAATTTTTTTATTGAAAATATCGACCCCCTAAAAAGTTCAAATCGATCCCAGGGGGTCAATATCAACCACTTTGGGAACTCTTGCAGTAATTCATTAGATCTGACCGGAGGGTGGGACTGGACTGCATGTCTGCCCTAGGGTTGCCAACTGGGATCCCGAACTGATTTCTTGTGTTGGTGGGTGCGGCAATGCGCTCCCCATCCTGACCTGACCCACAATTGTCCAGATACCACAGGACATCTTCAGAGGTCTGGTAGTCCACGCCTCGGCAGGTTGATGCTGTTTTAGGCCAGGTTTGTAATTCACGCGACGCAATGTAAGTGGTGTACTGTTTATACTTGTGCGCATACTTTACATAAATCCACCAGGTGGCAGTGCGAGATATCATCACGGTGAGAACAGGTTCGGCTTTGCTGGGTTGTGAATTGCCTGAAACATCCATTAAATTCTGAGGACACCTTAAATCAAAATCCAATACACTCGGAGCGGCCGTTAAGTGATATGCAATACATCTGCTTTGCTTTTAGTTTCACGACACGCAATCCATGGGCTTGAACTAAATCACAAAACAATTTTGTATTGCATTTGAAACTGACGCAAAATTTGCACGTTGTAGGGAAAAGCAATCGATCATTGGCTGGATAAGTTTTTGATTACGACACAATAAAACTGTGCCAAAATGAAATACTCCACTTGCATATGTATGGCATTGCAATGTAGTTAACGTGTTGGATTGCATTAAATTTTGGCACAAATAATCTTCCACAGTTGCAAGAGAGTTTGGAAAGATACGCCACCATTGCCAGAGAATGCTGATTTATTTTTCTTCTGTTCTTCCTTCATTCATTTTTTGCTCCAGGAAATTCAACACCTGCATCCCCGACCTGTTCTGCGTTTCTCTCCCTGGTACAAATCATTTGGGGCCGGTCGCCAGTCCATCAGATAGCCCACACATATACTAGGCCATAAATTTTCACATCTGCTCAATTCAGAGACACAGATCAGCTAAAAGTAATGCACCCGCTGACATGCAGACTCCACACAGAAGCCTACTTAGAGTGGAACCCATGCCCTTGCAGTTGTGACCCAACAATGCCAACCACCACGGCACCAAGCCACCCAAGCTTAAATCGTTAGCTTCTCGGTGCTGAGCAGCATTTGGTCTGCCTACAGTAATTTTATTTTAGCTTTATATATTTTGATTTTAAATTCACGGTCTTGTTGGACACTATCAATGCCCCCCAACTCAGCAGCAGTGACTAGACCGAGTGACCCAAAAAGACCAGGAGCCCAGCCATACACGTGGACACACCTAGCGCTGCTCCACAGCCCCACTCCAGTCAGCAAGCACGTCTCAAGGCCATGGAATGAAGCACACAGCTAGGAAATGGCACAAGTTGAAGAAATCCGATCCATCTATTGGGAATAGCTCAAAATAAAAACGCCTGTTCTTCCCTATCTGCACTCCTACAGGATAAATAAGATCTTACCAAAGGCAAACTTAAACATGGGAAATGGCCTTTCCAACATTATAAACACACAAAATCATTCTTGGCAGCCTATTAGTCAAGCGGTCTGTGGCGCAGCGCTAAAATAAATCACATTTACGGATGGATCAGATATCTCTCCCCCGGGCGCGCCCCCGCGCCTGAGGCCCCCCATCCTGATGGCCCCCACCCCACCACCACAAAAATAAACAACACCAGGCCAAAAAAGAAGAAAAAAAGCTGATTCAGGATCTTTAGCCAGAAAACCTCCATAAGCGGGTCATTCTTTGAATGATTTTAGGTTTTTCTTTTCAAAAATGAAGCGTTGGGTGTCCAGATCAAGATACAATGAAAAATGGCCTTGGTTCAGAAAGTCAGGTTTGCCTTTGAATTCATTGGCCGGAGTGTACAGGGTGGGGATGTTAGTGAGTTTTAATTTTATTCTTTTTTTAATATGAAGAACAAGCCCAGCAAGTCACTTCCCATGTCAGGATGGGCTATTGTCCATTAAAAGATAAATAGATAGATAGATAGATAGATAGATAGATAGATAGATAGATAGATA
>JANRMT010052145.1:0-11605 GCA_026402145.1 Polypterus bichir lapradei | reverse complement strand
TTCATAATTGAATCCTACTTACGTACATATATACGTCCATAGCCTGCAGCTCAGTTGCCGTGTGAGGCGGCGTTGCGTCCCCCATCACCACGCCTCCCACGTAGTTGGCTGCCTGCCTATATTGCGTCCCCCTTCCCCACGCCTCCCACGTAATTGACTGCCTGCCCATATAAGGCCGTCCGTCGCTACAGTCTCTTCATTCCCATCTTTGCTTCTCCACGGTATTCACGTCTCCCTGCTGATAACTGCAGCCTTTTTATTTAATCCACGGCTTCTCTGCTGTTTTATTGTTCGTTTATTACAATGCGAAGTTATCGATGAAGGCGGTTGTATGCTTACAACGCTTGACTGATGCAGAATGTCACTTCAACACAAGTCCTGCAAATACTAATGTAATTGAAACAAACCATGAAACTCAAACTGATTATGACAGCAGCAATCCAAGCTGTGAGAAAACTGTAAAAAGGAGGCATGTCAGACGTCGTGGTACATTTTCTGATGCAGCTAGACGAAAACAACTGTGTGACGCTGCCGCCAAATACTCGCAGAAAAACCCACAAGTTACTAGACATGCTGTCGCTAAATACTTGCAGGCAAATCCACAACTTAATAGAGACGCTGCTGCTAAATACTTGCAGGCAAATCCACAAGTTCATAGAGACGCTGTCGCTAAATACTCACAGGCAATTCCACAAGTTCATAGACACGCTGCCACTAAATATTCGCAGGCAAATCCACAAGTTAATACCGGGAATGCCTGTTAAACATCTTAGATTCACTAGTAGCGATTTGGGTAGTGAGATGTCTATCGAGGTGATCACCATCGATCAAAGAACTGTCGCTTACCGAGTGGTTTCCATGCCCGGAGATGCCGCCTGCCTTTTACATTCTCTGTGTTACATTTTGCACGGCCATATCAGGCTCAATCCTGATATCCGGAGGAACATTGTGTCTTGTGTATTGATTGACTGGGACAGGTTCAAGGTGTGGACTGATGATGATACAGGAGATAATTATACTACACAGGGGCACTATAAGAGTGAAATGCTTAAGCCCTTCACCTATGCTTCTGCATGTGAGTTGATGGCTGCCGCTGAATTGTTTGGTTGTCGCTTCCAAGTCTACCGAAATGGCCCAATATTCTACACCTTTGGAGAACCACCAATGGCTCTTAAACATCTTAGATTCACAGGTGACGATTTGAGTAGTAGACACTTTGATGTTTATGAACTCTCAAAAGCTGGATGCGAAGTTATCGATGAAGCCAGTTGTATGCTTATAACTGTGATAAGGGCACTATATAATGCCCGACCCGGCACAGACTGACGCAGAGGCACGTGTAAAATCATGCAGGCTTTTATTTACTCTTCAGCCGTGGGGCACATCTTCCCCGTGTCCCACAGGCCCAACACAGTCCCAAAGCACTTTAAACAGAGCACAAACAACCTTTCCTCTGACACCACCACTTCCCCCAGGCAACCTCGTCCTCTTCCTCCCGATTCTGGCCATTGAGTGGTAGAGGCTGGCCCGTTTTATAGCCCACCCGGAAGTGTTCCAGGTGTTTGACCACCTGGTTCCAATTGCACCTCCGGGTGGGGCTGATGACTCGTCCAGCCGGGTTCTTGAGACTCGGCAGCACCCCCTAGCGGCCATCCCAGCTCCCAACCAGGCTGTGGAAGACTCCATCTCCCATGGAGCCAGGTGGGAGGCTGGGGAATCATCGTCGGCCCGAGAGGCTGCTACCAAGCGTTCCGGGGGAGGTATTGAGCTGTTCAAAGTTGCTCCCCCGGAACATATACAGCAGGGGCTTCCCGGCCAGGCATGGAACCCAGCCGTCCATCACATAACGCTTGACTGATGCCGAATGTAACTTCAACACAAGTCCTGCAAATACTAACGTAATTGAAACAAACCATGAAACTCAAACCGATTATAACAGCAGCAATCCAAGCTGTGAGAAAACAGTAAAAAGGAGGCATGTCAGACATTGTGGTACATTTTCTGATGCAGCTAGACGAAAACAACTTCGTGATGCTGCCGCCAAATACTCGCAGAAAAATCCACAAGTTAATAGACACGCTGTCGCTAAATACTCGCAGGCAAATCCACAAGTTCATAGCGACACTGTCACTAAATACTCGCAGAAAAATCCACAAGTTAATAGACATGCTGTCGCTAAATACTCGCAGGCAAATCCACAACTTAATAGAGACGCTGCCGCTAAATACTCGCAGGCAAATCCACAACTTAATACCGGAATGCCTGTTAAACATCTTAGATTCACGAGTAGCGATTTGGGTAGTGATCACTTCGATGAATGAAACCTGTTATCTTTACAACGGTTGACAAACACGGAATGTAACTTGAACACAACACGTCCTCCAAATACGAACCTGATTGAAAGAAATAATGATAATCAAATCCTTGATGACAGCAACACTCATAACAGTGACAAAACAATTACATTGACAATCATGTTACGTTATTTTTAAAATGTTTCCTTTTCTTTTTCATAACTTATTTAACACACTACTTCTCCGCTGCGAAGCGCGGGTATTTTGCTAGTACAGTATAAAAATAAAAATTCTACAAGTATGGACCAGAATTTAACAGTAGATGATATCACATAATATGATTTGGATTTGTTTAGAGTTCTGGAGACCTCAGCCATCAAGCTGCCTCCCCCATTTCGCCATTCCAGAGCTGAAACATTGCTTGGCCAGCCAATCCGATGAAAGGACCCCTCTACCCCACGATTCCTGCGATCCTCCAGCAGGGATGAGTTTACCTTAGGCAGGCAAAACAACTTGGTAGGTGGGCCGTGGCACCGAGTGCCACATTTGAGTACCGAGAAGAGAAATAGAATAGGTGAGGGTTAGTAACAAATTATAACTATCATGTTACTTACGTTTTAGTGCTAATGACTAACAACAGAGATGCAGTCTGTACAGTTAATCAGCAGCTCTAGTCAGGATATGCTAAACTGAAGTAGTGAGTCTTCAGCCGGGATTTAAAAGCTGAGACTTGAAGGGGCATCTCTTATAGTAGCAGGCAGACCATTCCACAGTTTAGGGGCCCTGTAACTAAAAGCTCGATCTCCCACTGTTATTTTATTAATCCTTGGAATCATAAGCAGACCATCATCTTGAGATCTTAATGTGCACTCTGGTTTGTAGGTCATGATAAGTTCAGACAAGTAAGACGGACCTTGGCCATTTAATGCTTTATATGTTAAAAGGAGGATTTTGAAATCTGACCTAAACTTAACCGAGAGCCAGTGTAAGGATTTAAGAACTGGAGTTATATGTTCACACTTTCTTGTTCTTGTAATATATCTTGCAGCAGCATTTTGGATTATCTGGAGGCTGTATAAAGAACAGTTTGAACATCCAATGAACACCGCATTGCAGTATTCAATCCTACTTGAAATAAATGTATGAATTAATTTCTCAGAATCCTGTTTATTTAGAAAGTGCTTTAATTTCCCAACATTTTTAAGATGGAAGAAACATGATTTGGACAACTTTGTAATATACGCTTTAAATGACATTCTAGAGTCAAAGATAACTCCTAGATTGCGGGCTGATTCAGTAAAATTAATGGTGATTCCAACTGAGTTAAATGATGACAAAATATTGTGGTGATCAGCATCATTCCCTCCAACAATTAACATCTCTGTTTTATCTGTGTTTAAAGACAAGTAGTTCTCATCCATCCACTCCTTTAATTCACTACCACAACTGATTAAAGACAACATTGGAGAAACTTCATTTGATATAAAAGAAAGGTATAACTGGGTGTCATCTGCATACGAGTGAAAATTAACATTATGTTTCCTAATGACAGATCCCTGTGGAAGCATTTAAAGTGAAAACAGTAAAGGTTCCAGTACTGAGCCCGGTGGGACAACATATCTCACTTCTGTGTATAATGATGGAGTACTGTCAGCACATTTCTGTACATATTGGAATCGATTTGATAAATAAGAACTAAACCAAGAGAGCACAGTGCCTGCAAGCCCAACATCATTTTCTAGCATGTGCAGTAAAATAGAATGGTCAGTGGTGTCAAATGCTGCACTTAAGTCTAACAACATAATTACAGTGGAGTTTCCTTCATCAGAGGATATCAGAATGTCGTTTACAACCCGTGTCAGTGCTGTTTCTGTACTATGACCAGTGCGGAAACCAGACTGGAATTTCTCAAATAAATTTTAATGCGTAAGGTGTGACTGAAGCTGATTGGCGACCACTTTTTCTAGCATTTTAGAGAGAAAGGGTAAATTTGAAATAGGCCTACAATTATTTAGTATGTGTGGATTTAGTTCTGACTTTTTAAGTAATGGTTTAATGACTGACACTTTTAGTGCATCAGGTACTGTGCCATGCAATAATGAACTATTGATAATGTTTAGAATAGGCGCTGCAAGAACATCCATTGCACTTTTTACTAGTTTTGTTGGCACTGGATCTAGGGAACAAGTAGTGAGTTTAATTTTAGAAACTAAAGTTAAGACTTCCTACTCAGTTACAGGATTAAAATTTCTTAAGTGCTGAATGTAATGTGAGGCAGGGTCTGCTAAGCTAGTATGCGGTGTGTACTGTGATGCTGAGATCTGGGATCTTATATTTTTAATTTTCTCATTGAAGAAGTTCATAAAGTCTGTACTGCTAATATCTGTTGGTATTTTGCACTATAGATCTGAATTCCCATTTTTTAATTTAACAATTGTTCTAAACAGTACCCAAGGATTTTTATTAATACTATCTATTATTGTAGAATAGAAATCAAATGTTGGTCAAAATTAGTTTGTTAATATTTCCTCAAGATAAACAAAGCTTGCCTAAGAGGCTGCTCCAGGCATCACAACATGTAAAAATCCCATGCAATAGGACTTAGGTATAAAGGTATGATTAGTTTAGACAAATGGATCTTTCACAGAAACAAAGAAGCTAGTCCAGAAAACCAAAGAAATACCACACAGACTATGAAAAAAGTATGCAAATGACACACAAATGATGGCAGGGGTGGTTAACACTGCAGTATCACAAGTCCAAAAAACTGTACTGAAATTACTATTTGATTTTTTTGCCAGAAATAATCTATACTAATAAAAGGCAAAGCCCTCACTGACTGACTGACTCACTCACTGACTCACTCACTGACTGACTGACTGACTGACTCACTCACTCACTGACTCATCACTAATTCTCCCAAGTTCCCGTGTAGGTAGAAGGCTGAAATTTGGCAGGCTCATTCCTTACAGCTTACTTACAAAAGTTGGGCAGGTTTCATTTCGAAATTCTACGTGTAATGGTCATAACTGGAAGCTATTTTTCTGCATATACTGTAATGGAGTTGAGCTCGAAAGCCGTGGGGGGCGGAGTTTCGTGTGACATCATCACGCCTCCCACGTAATCACGTGAACTGACTGTCAACGCAGTGTGTAGAAAACCAGGAAGACCTCCAAAAAGCGCTGAAGAAAACATGCATTATATAATTGAGAAGGCAGCGAAACAATAAGAAGCGAGCGAGTGACATATATTACCATATTCATGAGTGCTACTTCGGAAAGAAAGCAAGGTGTAAACCTAAACTTTAAATTAAGTTCATAGACAGGCTGCCGCTGGCGTTTCTCATGCCCACGGGTAATGCGGGATACAAGTTTAATGAGAGGACGCAGGATATAAACGAGAGTTTTGATCACTTTGTAACTAAGTTAAAATTGCAGGTGAAGGGGCGTGCTTATGCAAATTCCGAGAGACTGTGTTTGTGGGGGATTGACAGTTAAGGCGGGTGGGGGAGTCACGTCATCATCTCCCCTCCCATTTACCTCATTTCGCTCTGAGCTGAGCTCCGCGGCTAACGCCGTCTTCCGAAGCAACTTCGTCACACTGCCACCAAATACTCACAGAAAAATCCACAAGTTAATACACACGCTGTCTCTAGAGTTTCTCCACACTGAATCCTCCAGGCACTACTTACAAAAGGTTACATTGACAATCGTGTTACGTTATTTTTAAAATCTTTCCTTTTCTTACCACAAGCACAGCTGAGAAGCTTCGATGCATGTGCTCCATAACGCGTTAAAAAATAATGCATTTAATCACACTTTGCATTACAAGCAAAGGGGAACTTTTGTCAATGCATGATTTCCTGGTACACCGATTACATTGATCAGCGCATCCCGATTCATTTTAGCCTCGCACCACCTTGGTTTGAGAAGAAGTATGAAAAAATATGAGGTTAACACAGAAAAACAGATCACCAATTCAAGCTTTATGAATAATCGATTCGCCATCAATAATTGTTTTGGTAAAGCCATACTCAGTGTAATCCTCCTTCCATTTTATAATTTTTCTGCCACTAGCCATGATTAAATGAACGGTAAAAAAGTAAGAGCGAAGCGAGGGTGACTTATTTAGGCAGGCATGTATATGACAGCAACACTCATGACAATCATGTTACGTTATTATTAAAATGTTTCCTTTTCTTTTTCATTACTTCTTTAACCCATTACTTCTCCGCTGCGAGGCGCGGGTATTTTGTATATGAATGACCTCCAAAGAGCGCGGAGACTTTTGATCACGTGAACGTGTCTGCAAAAACTGGCGTCTCCTGCCCAGCCAAAGTCGAGCAGCCGGCGCGCGCGCATAGCTGTGCCGGCCTTTCACACGCTGACTGCGCTTCTGCGGCAAAATAATATTAAGGCGCTTCGCACTTTATTTTGCACGTATACGATTATGAGGTCGTCAGCTCTTATGAAGACACGCACAGGAGTGAAGGACTGACAGTGCCATCACAGCCGATTAATAGCTGGGACGTCTCACCAGTCTGCACAAGACCCACCGCGACTGTCCCCAAAAGGCGCTCATATCGTCAGCGAACACATCTCTCTATACTATATAAAAGAAAAGAAAAAGGCAACTTTCCTTTCTTTACACCTTTTTTCCGTTTATCCCAAACCAAAGCCTTTCTCTCTTAACACTGCAGAGGACACAAAACTAATTTTCTTTAATTGCTGGTAAGGCACATTATTAGAGGCAGAAATTTGGACTTTCACATAGAAAATGTAATTTCTATACCACAGCCGTCGTGTAGCGCCTTTCAAAAGGGATCTACTACCGAGAGATGATCCATATACATTTTAGCTGCTGTTAGTACTACTTACCTCTTCTGTTATACCGTCTTTAAAATGTAGTTTACCCGCAACCACTCCAGTAGTGCTCAATGTACCTTTACTTCTTAAAACGTTAATGTTTTACTGTTTAATAACTTATAGACTACATTTTATTATTTTTCCCTTGCACTCAGTGATCAAAGCTGTACACACACATATAGACACATACATATATATATATATATATATATACACATATATTTATATATACCTGTGTGTATGTTTGTATGTATGTGTATACACACACACACACACACACATACATACATACACACACACACACAAATTATATATATGTGTGTGTCTGTGTATGTATGTATGTATATGTGTGTGTATATATGATGTAGATAGGTATGCATATATATATATAGGGAACAACACTCATATCAATGACAAAACAATTACATTAACAATCATGTTACGTTATTTTTTAAATTTTTCCTTTTCTTTTTCATACCTTCTTTAACACACTACTTCTCCGCTGCGAAGCGCGGGTATTCTGCTAGTCTATACTAATAAAAGGCAAAGCCCTCACTGACTGACTGACTGACTTATCACTAATTCTCCAACTTCCCGTGTAGGTAGAAGGCTGAAATATGGCAGGCTCATTCCTTACAGGTTACTAAAAAAAGTTAAGCTGGTTTCATTTCGAAATTCTACGCGAAACGTTCATAATTGAATCCTACTTACGTACATATATACGTCCATAGCCTGCAGCTCAGTTGCCGTGTGAGGCGGCGTTGCGTCCCCCATCACCACGCCTCCCACGTAGTTGGCTGCCTGCCTATATTGCGTCCCCCTTCCCCACGCCTCCCACGTAATTGACTGCCTGCCCATATAAGGCCGTCCGTCGCTACAGTCTCTTCATTCCCATCTTTGCTTCTCCACGGTATTCACGTCTCCCTGCTGATAACTGCAGCCTTTTTATTTAATCCACGGCTTCTCTGCTGTTTTATTGTTCGTTTATTACAATGCGAAGTTATCGATGAAGGCGGTTGTATGCTTACAACGCTTGACTGATGCAGAATGTCACTTCAACACAAGTCCTGCAAATACTAATGTAATTGAAACAAACCATGAAACTCAAACTGATTATGACAGCAGCAATCCAAGCTGTGAGAAAACTGTAAAAAGGAGGCATGTCAGACGTCGTGGTACATTTTCTGATGCAGCTAGACGAAAACAACTGTGTGACGCTGCCGCCAAATACTCGCAGAAAAACCCACAAGTTACTAGACATGCTGTCGCTAAATACTTGCAGGCAAATCCACAACTTAATAGAGACGCTGCTGCTAAATACTTGCAGGCAAATCCACAAGTTCATAGAGACGCTGTCGCTAAATACTCACAGGCAATTCCACAAGTTCATAGACACGCTGCCACTAAATATTCGCAGGCAAATCCACAAGTTAATACCGGGAATGCCTGTTAAACATCTTAGATTCACTAGTAGCGATTTGGGTAGTGAGATGTCTATCGAGGTGATCACCATCGATCAAAGAACTGTCGCTTACCGAGTGGTTTCCATGCCCGGAGATGCCGCCTGCCTTTTACATTCTCTGTGTTACATTTTGCACGGCCATATCAGGCTCAATCCTGATATCCGGAGGAACATTGTGTCTTGTGTATTGATTGACTGGGACAGGTTCAAGGTGTGGACTGATGATGATACAGGAGATAATTATACTACACAGGGGCACTATAAGAGTGAAATGCTTAAGCCCTTCACCTATGCTTCTGCATGTGAGTTGATGGCTGCCGCTGAATTGTTTGGTTGTCGCTTCCAAGTCTACCGAAATGGCCCAATATTCTACACCTTTGGAGAACCACCAATGGCTCTTAAACATCTTAGATTCACAGGTGACGATTTGAGTAGTAGACACTTTGATGTTTATGAACTCTCAAAAGCTGGATGCGAAGTTATCGATGAAGCCAGTTGTATGCTTATAACTGTGATAAGGGCACTATATAATGCCCGACCCGGCACAGACTGACGCAGAGGCACGTGTAAAATCATGCAGGCTTTTATTTACTCTTCAGCCGTGGGGCACATCTTCCCCGTGTCCCACAGGCCCAACACAGTCCCAAAGCACTTTAAACAGAGCACAAACAACCTTTCCTCTGACACCACCACTTCCCCCAGGCAACCTCGTCCTCTTCCTCCCGATTCTGGCCATTGAGTGGTAGAGGCTGGCCCGTTTTATAGCCCACCCGGAAGTGTTCCAGGTGTTTGACCACCTGGTTCCAATTGCACCTCCGGGTGGGGCTGATGACTCGTCCAGCCGGGTTCTTGAGACTCGGCAGCACCCCCTAGCGGCCATCCCAGCTCCCAACCAGGCTGTGGAAGACTCCATCTCCCATGGAGCCAGGTGGGAGGCTGGGGAATCATCGTCGGCCCGAGAGGCTGCTACCAAGCGTTCCGGGGGAGGTATTGAGCTGTTCAAAGTTGCTCCCCCGGAACATATACAGCAGGGGCTTCCCGGCCAGGCATGGAACCCAGCCGTCCATCACATAACGCTTGACTGATGCCGAATGTAACTTCAACACAAGTCCTGCAAATACTAACGTAATTGAAACAAACCATGAAACTCAAACCGATTATAACAGCAGCAATCCAAGCTGTGAGAAAACAGTAAAAAGGAGGCATGTCAGACATTGTGGTACATTTTCTGATGCAGCTAGACGAAAACAACTTCGTGATGCTGCCGCCAAATACTCGCAGAAAAATCCACAAGTTAATAGACACGCTGTCGCTAAATACTCGCAGGCAAATCCACAAGTTCATAGCGACACTGTCACTAAATACTCGCAGAAAAATCCACAAGTTAATAGACATGCTGTCGCTAAATACTCGCAGGCAAATCCACAACTTAATAGAGACGCTGCCGCTAAATACTCGCAGGCAAATCCACAACTTAATACCGGAATGCCTGTTAAACATCTTAGATTCACGAGTAGCGATTTGGGTAGTGATCACTTCGATGAATGAAACCTGTTATCTTTACAACGGTTGACAAACACGGAATGTAACTTGAACACAACACGTCCTCCAAATACGAACCTGATTGAAAGAAATAATGATAATCAAATCCTTGATGACAGCAACACTCATAACAGTGACAAAACAATTACATTGACAATCATGTTACGTTATTTTTAAAATGTTTCCTTTTCTTTTTCATAACTTATTTAACACACTACTTCTCCGCTGCGAAGCGCGGGTATTTTGCTAGTACAGTATAAAAATAAAAATTCTACAAGTATGGACCAGAATTTAACAGTAGATGATATCACATAATATGATTTGGATTTGTTTAGAGTTCTGGAGACCTCAGCCATCAAGCTGCCTCCCCCATTTCGCCATTCCAGAGCTGAAACATTGCTTGGCCAGCCAATCCGATGAAAGGACCCCTCTACCCCACGATTCCTGCGATCCTCCAGCAGGGATGAGTTTACCTTAGGCAGGCAAAACAACTTGGTAGGTGGGCCGTGGCACCGAGTGCCACATTTGAGTACCGAGAAGAGAAATAGAATAGGTGAGGGTTAGTAACAAATTATAACTATCATGTTACTTACGTTTTAGTGCTAATGACTAACAACAGAGATGCAGTCTGTACAGTTAATCAGCAGCTCTAGTCAGGATATGCTAAACTGAAGTAGTGAGTCTTCAGCCGGGATTTAAAAGCTGAGACTTGAAGGGGCATCTCTTATAGTAGCAGGCAGACCATTCCACAGTTTAGGGGCCCTGTAACTAAAAGCTCGATCTCCCACTGTTATTTTATTAATCCTTGGAATCATAAGCAGACCATCATCTTGAGATCTTAATGTGCACTCTGGTTTGTAGGTCATGATAAGTTCAGACAAGTAAGACGGACCTTGGCCATTTAATGCTTTATATGTTAAAAGGAGGATTTTGAAATCTGACCTAAACTTAACCGAGAGCCAGTGTAAGGATTTAAGAACTGGAGTTATATGTTCACACTTTCTTGTTCTTGTAATATATCTTGCAGCAGCATTTTGGATTATCTGGAGGCTGTATAAAGAACAGTTTGAACATCCAATGAACACCGCATTGCAGTATTCAATCCTACTTGAAATAAATGTATGAATTAATTTCTCAGAATCCTGTTTATTTAGAAAGTGCTTTAATTTCCCAACATTTTTAAGATGGAAGAAACATGATTTGGACAACTTTGTAATATACGCTTTAAATGACATTCTAGAGTCAAAGATAACTCCTAGATTGCGGGCTGATTCAGTAAAATTAATGGTGATTCCAACTGAGTTAAATGATGACAAAATATTGTGGTGATCAGCATCATTCCCTCCAACAATTAACATCTCTGTTTTATCTGTGTTTAAAGACAAGTAGTTCTCATCCATCCACTCCTTTAATTCACTACCACAACTGATTAAAGACAACAT
>JANRMT010052117.1:0-11926 GCA_026402145.1 Polypterus bichir lapradei | reverse complement strand
TATATATATATATATATATATATATATATATATTGTGACAGAATTAGGGTTCGCTCGCACCCTTGTACCCTCAGACTACACGTCAGACACCAGATAAAAGTCCAAATAATTATTTATTATAATAATAAAGTGCACAAAGTACGCTCCACTCCCAAATACTCCAATAATAAATCACAAATAAACCAACAATACAATCCTCCAGCTCCCAGACGCGTTGCCACCCTTCCACCCAGCTCAGCTCCCATCTGGGAGCTCCCACAGTCCTTTTATATCCCCCGACCCGGAAGTGTTCCCAATCAAACAGTCCACAAATCCATATTCCTTCCGGGTCAGGGTAAACACTGCTTTTTCTCACCCCGGAAGTCCGTCGCTCTTCCTATGACGAACTTCCGGGTCATAGGGCACGAAGAACTCTTCGGTCCTCCCTGCAGCTCCCTCTCGTGGCCCCCATGGCATCCAGCAGGGCGGTGCATAAAAACTCCATTGTCCATGATGCCCTGCTGGTCTTCTGGGAACCTCTATGTTGCAAGGAGGGCTCCACCTGGCGGCTTGGGGGTATTGGCCGGGGTACATAGCCGGCCATATCTTACAATATATAGCAAAATACATATCTATATACATATCTACATATATATATATATATATGCATACCTATCTACATCATATATACACACACATATACATACATACATACACAGACACACACATATATATAATTTGTGTGTATGTATGTATGTGTGTGTGTGTGTGTGTGTGTGTGTGTGTACACACATACATACACTAAGGTATATATAAATATATGTGTATATATATATATATATGTATGTGTCTATATGTGTGTGTATAGCTTTGATCACTGAGTGCAAGGGAAAAATAATAAAATGTAGTCTATAAGTTATTAAACAGTAAAACATTAACGTTTTAAGAAGTAAAGGTACATTGAGCACTACTGGAGTGGTTGCGGGTAAACTACATTTTAAAGACGGTATAACAGAAGAGGTAAGTAGTACTAACAGCAGCTAAAATGTATATGGATCATCTCTCGGTAGTAGATCCCTTTTGAAAGGCGCTACACGACGGCTGTGGTATAGAAATTACATTTTCTATGTGAAAGTCCAAATTTCTGCCTCTAATAATGTGCCTTACCAGCAATTAAAGAAAATTAGTTTTGTGTCCTCTGCAGTGTTAAGAGAGAAAGGCTTTGGTTTGGGATAAACGGAAAAAAGGTGTAAAGAAAGGAAAGTTGCCTTTTTCTTTTCTTTTATATAGTATAGAGAGATGTGTTCGCTGACGATATGAGCGCCTTTTGGGGACAGTCGCGGTGGGTCTTGTGCAGACTGGTGAGACGTCCCAGCTATTAATCGGCTGTGATGGCACTGTCAGTCCTTCACTCCTGTGCGTGTCTTCATAAGAGCTGACGACCTCATAATCGTATACGTGCAAAATAAAGTGCGAAGCGCCTTAATATTATTTTGCCGCAGAAGCGCAGTCAGCGTGTGAAAGGCCGGCACAGCTATGCGCGCGCGCCGGCTGCTCGACTTTGGCTGGGCAGGAGACGCCAGTTTTTGCAGACACGTTCACATGATCAAAAGTTTCCGCGCTCTTTGGAGGTCATTCATATACAAAATACACGCGCCTCGCAGCGGAGAAGTAATGGGTTAAAGAAGTAATGAAAAAGAAAAGGAAACATTTTAATAATAACGTAACATGATTGTCATGAGTGTTGCTGTCATATATATGCCTGCCTAAATAAGTCACCCTCGCTTCGCTCTTACTTTTTTACCGTTCATTTAATCATGGCTAGTGGCGGAAAAATTATAAAATGGAAGGAGGATTACACTGAGTATGGCTTTACCAAAACAATTATTGATGGCGAATCGATTATTCATAAAGCTTGAATTGGTGATCTGTTTTTGTGTGTTAACCTCATATCTTTTCATACTTCTTCTCAAACCAAGGTGGTGCGAGGCTAAAATGAATTGGGATGCGCTGATCAATGTTATCGGTGTACCAGGAAATCATGCATTGACAAAAGTTCCCCTTTGATTGTAATGCAAAGTGTGATTAAATGCATTATTTTTTAACGCGTTATGGAGCACATGCATCGAAGCTTCTCAGCTGTGCTTGTGCTAAGAAAATTAAACATTTTAAAAATAACGTAACACGATTGTCAATGTAACCTTTTGTAAGTAGTGCCTGGAGGATTCAGTGTGGAGAAAGTCTAGAGACAGAGTGTGTATTAACTTGTGGATTGCTCTGTATTTGGTGGCAGTGTGACGAAGTTGCTTCGGAAGACGGCGTTAGCCGCGGAGCTCAGCTCAGAGCGAAATGAGATAAATGGGAGGGGAGATGATGACGTGACTCCCCCACCCGCCTTAACTGTCAATCCCCCACAAACACAGTCTCTCGGAATTTGCATAAGCACACCCCTTCACCTGCAATTTTAACTTAGTTACAAAGTGATCAAAACTCTCGTTTATATCCTGCGTCCTCTCATTAAACTTGTATCCCGCATTACCCTGGGGCACGAAAAGCACCAGCGGCAGCCTGTCTATTAAGTTAATTTAAAGTTTAGGTTTATACCTCGCTTTGTTTCCGAAGTAGCTGTACTGATGAATATGGTAGTATGTCACTCGCTCGCTTCTTAATGTTTCGCTGCCTTCTCAATTATATAATGCATGTTTTGTTCAGCGTATTTTGGAGCTCTTCCTGGTTTTCTACATAGTGCGTTGACAGTCAGTTCACGTGATTACGTGGGCGGCGTAATGATGTCACACGAAACTCCGCCCCCACGGCGGTCAAGCTCAACTCCATTACAGTAAATGGAGAAAAATACCTTCCAGTTATGACCATTACGCGTAGAATTTCGAAATGAAACCTGCCCAACTTTTGTAAGGAAGCTGTAAGGAATAAGCCTGCCAAATTTCAGCCTTCTACCTACACGGGAAGTTGGAGAATTAGTGATGAGTCAGTCAGTCAGTGAGTGAGTGAGTGAGTGAGTGAGGGCTTTGCCGTTTATTAGTATAGATAAGATAATTTAAAGTACTGTATTTAGAGTATTATAAATAAGATTATGTAATCAAAGTATGAGGTGTGATAAAAAATACAGTAAATGTTTAAATAAAAAAGTTTTTTGCAGTAAAAGACACATTGCCATTAATACCCATTAAAACATTTCCCCTAGCTTTGAACACAATTATCCTATTGTTCTTGCCACTTTCTGAAGCAGTTCTGGAAGTCCTCTTTTGCGAGTATCTTTAGTTGCACTGTCATGGCAGCCTCGATGTCCTGAATCGATTCAAAATGCTTACCTTTCATGGTCATTTTGAATTTGGGGAAAAGCCAGAAGTCGCACTATGCCGTGTCCAGTGAATAAAGTGGATGAGGACACACCGTAATGTTTTTATTTGAGACAAATTGCCATACCAGAAGTGATGTATGACACAGAATGTTGTCATGAAGGAGGAGGAAATTGTTTGCCCATTTCTCAGGTCATTTACTATGCACATTGTTTGTTAAACTCTCTAATAAGCCCTTACAATATTCAGAGTTCACTGTATTCTTCTTGGGTACAAACTAAGGCCGGGGTTATACTTCATGTGATGTATGCTGCAGCGGATGCTCCTGCTACGCAAGCATTGTACTGTTTATACTTGCGTGCGTACTTTACGTAAATCAGGAGGAATCCACCACGTGGCAGTTCAGCTTCGCTGTGTTGTGAATTGCCTGGAAGACCCATTAAATTCTGAGGACACCTTACCGCAATATCTCTGAAAAGGATGTTTAGTGATTAAATCCATCAGTCCATGTATTTGTCCATTTCAGCTAGCATTGGGCACGAGGCAGAAACAATCCCTGGACGAGGCATCAGCTCATCACAAGATGAATACAAGCACTCACATACACTAGCGTCATTTTAGTGTAACCAAATCTGCATATCTTTGGAAGGAAACCAGAGCACACTGAGGAAACCCAGCAGGGAAAATCTAGGCAGGTAATATCAGCGACGTGACTCCCTGCAAGACAGCAGCACTAACGCTATGCCACCGTGTCACCCCCATGTGTGTAATTATTAACAGTATTCATTATTTAAACGAAACTGCCGATTTATCTGTAAAATGTAACATACATACTTTAATGCATTTCATCATGAAAGTGATAGCAATTATAAATCTTTGGATTCTAAATGTGCAACGAGTTGGAATATCATACATTTAATGTGCTCAGTGTGGCGATCTATTGCTGGCGATCTGCTGTTGTCAGGTCAGGAGGAAGCCCTAGAAAAAAAGACGGCACAGAAGACGGTATAGACGGTACTTCTAAAATGTATCATATCATTATGATCGGGAATATGCAACGCTTGAATATAAAAGCACCACGAATACATCTGTATGTCAGCATTTTGCTTCACCACATCGAACCATTCATCAAACATCAAAGCGCGCACATCGATCTCATAGGATCCGCAAAGCGGCTTTCTGTCACATGTAGACAATAAACAGAGGCTCTGACGTCACATTACAACTTTTAGCACACTGCGCCCCCCAACTTTTTGCTGGTACTGCAACTCGCACAAGCGTCGCATTAATTTCTGAGGACACATCAATTGAATGCTGGGAACATGTGGCAACCATGATGCGGGTGCGTACACGTTCTAAGCGTGAAGTATAAACGAGCCCTTAGCTTGCACAATTCCATCAAGGTCAAGAAACACACTCATCATCACTTTAATGTTTGATCTTGATTGACGTGCTTTTTTGCATGAGGAGATCTGGGTGATTTCCATTGAGAGCTCTGAACCTTGGTCTCAGGATCATAACCACAGAGCCTAGTTTCATCTCTTGTGATGACATTTCTTAAAGAGCTAGAATTTGAAATAGCACGATCACACAGCTCAGATGAAATTGACAAATGCTGTTGCTTTTGTTCATCTGTTAAAATGCGTGGACCAAATTTTTCACTCACTTGCCTCATGTTCAAATCTGTTGTTAAAATATTTTGAACAAAACCATAAGAGATGTTCAAATCCTCAGAAAATTCTGTAAAAGTCATTCACCTGTTTGATCCAATCCTTTTCCTTACTCTTTCAACATTCTCTTGGGTTTTTGAATCTTCAACCGATTCACAACCATTACGAAATCCCTTGAACCACTTGTTAACCATCTTCATGGTCACAGCAGTGTCACCATAAACTAATTTTAACATTTCATATGTTTCTTTAGCACTTTTTGCAGTTTGAAATAAAATTTCATGTTAATGCGTTGTTTGCGAGCAGTTTAAAAACACCTTCTCTCAACAGTAGCTCACAACCAACTGACTGCACCAAACAAGTTGAAACTTGTCACACTCTGCTACTAAGCTTCGACGCTCCACTTCCATTGAAGATCCCTGTATTTCTGTTGCGCTCGGCAGCAGCATTCACCGTATTTAATAGAGCATCATCCCCTGATTGTTCCTAAAATGCATGTTCTTGCCATGTGTTTGATGCTAAATGTTTTCTTTAATAATTGCTTTCATTAATTTAACTATAATGCACATTAAGCTTACTAGCCTATAGTTACTTGGAATGGAATAATATTCGCTAGCCTCTAGTCTTTTGGAATTTTCCCAGTGTGCAGGGATTTTAAAAAAATATGTAACCAATTGTTTATATGTATACTCGCCAATTTCTTTAAGCATTTGAGGATCAATGTTGTGTGGTCCTGGTGATATATTAGATTTCAGACTATTCAATCTGAGTACTTCTCCCTGTATAATTATAAAGTCACTAAGTTCTTCCTTAGTAGTTGCTGTTACTTTTGGGAAGTTATCCACTTCTTCACACATATAAACGACAATAAAGTGCAACTTCAAAGCATTTGCTATTTCGCTGCCAATATAGTCTAGTTCAGCTTTACAGTTCCTAATACTCTTTACCTCCTCTTTGACTGTTCTTTTACTGCTAAAATATTGAAAGAGGCTCGCTGAGTCAAATTCTGCCTTTTCTTCAATTTTTCCTCCCAGTTCCCTTTTAGCCTTCCTAATATTCTTTTTAACCATTGTCCTTGTATGCCCTAAAGTTTGTGTTAGAGCTACTACACTTTTATGCCTTCTACAGCTGTTTTTTTTTTTTATAACTTGGTTTTTAGTTTCTTATTTGTCTACCTCTTAGTTTTCCTTAATTTCTTACTGTTTATACATTTTTGGATGAACTTGTTCTGCATTATTGCCCCACATCTCCTTGACTGTCTCTAATCGTAAAAAAAAAATCCCAAATTATCTTACTGAGCTTTTGCTACCTTGGCCCAAAGGTTTTTTTTTTTTTTTTTTTTTTAAAGAATATGCACTCTGCCAAAACACTGTGAAATCTGTGATATTATTGGTCACTAGATCCTAATGGTTCAATCACATTTACCCCTACAATTCTATCCTCATTATTAGAGAATAGTAAATTTAGGCTTCCCCCATTGGTGCTTTAACATCCTGTGCTCCATTATTACTTGAGTAATTAAAGTCTCCCATGGCTATATCCCCCTCTAAACTTAATTCATTTTAGCCTTCTTAGTATTATTAAAATGATTTTAATTTAAACTATTGTCTACATTAGCAGCCCTATAACATGCTCCTAATAATAATGCCTTGAGCCTTTTTCAAATCCAAATATCCCCATTAAGCAGTGGTTCACCATATAATTGTAGAAGCCTTACATTTAGGTACTGTTACACAATGATGGAGACCCCCCCCTTTTCGTTTTTCTATTGTGTATTCATCTATACTATACTCATTTCCAGACGCAATTTTTTAAACAAGGGGTTTGTAATTCCTGTTATATCAAAGTTTTATGCAGCAACATACAATTCCACAAAATGTATTTTATTCTTAATACTCCTAGCATTGAGGCATACCATTTTTAATGTTTTACTTATTCTATTCTGGCATTTTACATTTGGGCTAGAAGTTGAGTTACTATGTGTATTTGATATTACACTACTCTTCATCCCTTTATGGAAAATTTTGAATCTGGCCTGTCCTAAACTCCCTTCCCACCTAGTTTAAACAATCCTTAACCAGCCTATTTATGCACCTTCCCAATAAATTAGTACCCCTTCTGTTCAAATGTAAGCCATTACAGCAAAATGGGTCCCATCTGTTGCAAAAGGAGTCCCAGTGTCCCATAAAAATGTACCCCTCTATCCTACACCAAGATTTTAGCCATGCCGTAAGTCCTCTGATCTCCTCAGTCAAACCTCGGGCATCTATAATAATAAAAGGCAAAGCCCTCACTCACTCACTGACTGACTGACTGACTGACTGACTGACTGACTGACTGACTCATCACTAATTCTCCAACTTCCCATGTAGGTAGAAAGCTGAAATTTGGCAGGCTCATTCCTTACAACTTACTTACAAAAGTTAAGCAGGTTTAATTTCGAAATTCTACACGTAACGGTCATAACGGTCGACAACGTCCGCCATGTTGAACTTTCTTATTTATGGCCCCATCTTCACGAAATTTGGTAGGCGGCTTCCCTGCGATAACCGAAACCGATGTATGTACTTATTTCGATGGTATGACGCCACTGTCGGCCGCCATATTGAACTTTCCAATGTCACCAATTTTCAAACTTCCCGTGTAGGTAGAAGGCTGACCCCATCTTCACGAAATTTGGTAGGTGACTTCCCTGCGCTAACCAAAACCGATGTACGTACTTATTTCGATGGTATGACGCCACTGTCGGCCGCCATATTGAATTTTCCAAACGTCACTAATTCTCCAACTTCCCGTGTAGGTAGAAGGCTGAAATTTGGTAGGCCCATTCCTTACAGCTTACTTACAAAAGTTAAGCAGGTTTCATTTCGAAATTCTACGCGTAACGGTCATAACGATCAACAACGTCTGCCATATTGAACTTTCTTATTCATGGCCCCATCTTCACGAAATTTGGTAGGCAGCTTCCCTGCGCTAACCGAAACCAATGTGCATACTTATTTCGGTGGTATGACGCCACTGTCAGCCGCCATATTGAACTTTCCAATGTTACTAATTCTCAAACTTCTCGTGTAGGTAGAAGGCTGAAATTTGGCAGGCCCATTCCTTACAGCTTACTTACAAAAATTAAGCAGGTTTCATTTCGAAATTCTACGCATAACGATCATAACGGTCAACAACGTCCGCCATGTTGAACTTTCTTATTTACGGCCCCATCTTCACGAAATTTGGTAGGTGACTTCCCTGAGCTAACCAAAACCAATGTACGTACTTATTTCGGTGGTATGATGCCACTGTCAGCCGCCATATTGAATTTTCCAACATCACTAATTCTCCAACTTCCCGTATAGGTAGAAGGCTGAAATTTGGCAGGCTCATTCCTTACAGCTTACTTACAAAAGTTAAGCAGGTTTCATTTCGAAATTATACGCGTAACGATCAACAACGTCCGCCATGTTGAACTTTCTTATTTATGGCCTCATCTTCTCGAAATTTGGTAGGCGGCTTCCCTGCACTAACCGAAACCAATGTACGTACTTATTTCAGTGGTATGATGCCACTGTCGGCCACCATATTGAACTTTTCAACAGTCTTTGTTACTTATGGGCCCATCTTCAAGAAATTTGGTACACGGGTTCCCAACGCTAACTGAATCCTATTTACGTACATATATACGTCCATAGCCTGCAGCTTGGTCACCATGTGAGGCGGCGTTGGGTCTCCCATCCCATCACCTCCCACGTTGTTGGCTGCCTGCCTATATAAGGCCGTCCGTCGCTCTAGTCTCTACATTCCCTTCCTTGCTTCGCCACGGGATTCACGTCTCCCTGCTGATAACTACAGCCTTTTTGTTTAATCCACGGCTTCTCCGCTGTTTTATTTTTGTTTATTACAATTATAGTTATTGTATAGGTATTTTACACTTACTTTACATTACTCAGGTACCCATTTCCTTCATCATTCCAACCCCCATTACCATGTCTATCGAGGTAATCACCATCGATCAAAGAACTGTCACTTACCGAGTGGTTTCCATGCCCGGAGATGGTACCTACCTTTTCCATTCTCTGTGTTACATATTGCACGGCCATATCAGGCTCACTCTTGATATCTGGAAGAACATTGTGTCTTATGTATTGAATGACTGGGACAGGTTCAAGGTGTGGACTGATGACGGTACAGGAGATAATTATACTACACAGGAGCACTAGAAGAGTGAAATGCTTAAGCCCTTCACCTATGGTTCTGCATGTGAGTTGATGGCTGCCGCTGAATTGTTCGGTTGGTGCTTTCAAGTGTACCGAAATGGCCAAATATTTTACACCTTTCGACAACCGCCAATGCCTCTTAAACATCTTACATTCATAGGTGACAATTTCAATAGTGGACACTTTGATGTTTATGAATGTTTAAACTCTCAAAAGCTGGATGTGAAGTTATCGATGAAACCGGTTGTAAGCTTACAATGCTTGACAGATGCCGAATGTCACTTCAACACAAGTCCTGCAAATACTGTCGTAATTGAAACAAACCATGAAACTGAAATCGATTATGACAGCAGCAATCCATGCTGTGAGATTTGAAACAAGATTACTGTTCACATGGCCAACTGTAAGTTGCATGCTCAAGAGTAAGCTCAGCGCACAGCTTGGTCATATTACAACTGGAGGGCCGAACTAACAACGTGGTATACAAAGAGATCCTTAACAAATAATTATTGCCATATTTTCCCTCACTTTAAAAAGGTTAAATTTTCTTCTTAATAAAAATTTTAATGCAGTACTTCGCCGCTGCGAAGCGCGGGTATTTTGCTAGTATACTAATAAACGGCAAAGCCCTCACTCACTCACTCACTCACTCACTCACTCACTCACTCATCACTAATTCTCCAACTTCCCGTGTAGGTAGAAGGCTGAAATTTGGCAGGCTTATTCCTTACAGCTTCCTTACAAAAGTTGGGCAGTTTTCATTTCGAAATTGTACGCGTAATGGTCATAACTGGAAGGTGTTTTTCTCCATTTACTGTAATGGAGTTCAGCTGGAGGGGCGGAGTTCGTCTGACATCATCACGCCTCTCACGTAATCACGCATTACGTAGAAAGCCAGGAAGAGCTACAAAACGCGCTTTAGAAAACATGCATTATATAATTAAGAAGGCAGCGAAACAATTAGAAGCGAGCGAGTGACATATATATAAAACCATATTCAGCAGCTCACGTGAACTGACGCAGTGCGCAGACAAAAAGTAACAGTTGCAAAGAGTGCTGAAGAAAAACTGAATTACACTGCTACGCTCAAATAGATAAACCACACGCTGTGGCACGATACTAAAGCATTTGACTGTAGCGCCGAGGTTCGATTCCCGAGAGGGGATGCACTAAGTATGTACGCGCGCTTCTCGATTTATTTTAACCTCGCATCCCCTTAGTTTGAGACGTATGAAAACGCATGCGGTTAACGCAGAAAGACAGATCACCTATTCACCTATTGAAGCTTCATGAATAATGGATACTTTATTCGCGATCAATGATTGTTTTGGTAAAGCCATACTCAGTGTATTCATTAGATGAACGGTAAAAAAGTAAGAGCGAGGGGACGGTAACTTACTGAAGCACAAAAGCAAAACCACAATAGCACGCGGGCTCGATGTACTGACTTGCGCGATCACATTCCAAAAAATATTTCTTTTCAAGTTCTATTTAGTCCATATGAGTCAAACTCAAGGCCCACGGGCCACATCCGGCCCGGCGTGTAATTATATCCGGCCCGCGAGATCATTTTATATACTGTATTATTGTTATTAATGGCCCGGGTATATGAAGCGCTGGTAACACAATAAACTACAGATCCCATAATGCAGCGCTTCACCTGCCTTGCCGAACACTTAACACGTTAATCAAGTCTAGCTTATGATACTGTAAATTATTGCGAAGCTAGCCCACACGATGCCGAAGAGAAAAGTTGATTCTGAAAATAGAGCCTTTAAAAACCGATGGGAGGCCGAGTATATGTTTACTGACATTGCCAGTAAACCCGTGTGTCTCATTTGTGGAACGTGTGTACAAAAACTGGGGTCTCCTTCCCAGCAAAAGTCGAGCAGCCGGCGCGCTTCTGCCTTAAATCAAAGTGAGCACTTTTAATTTTTTTCATTCTCCCCCTGAGCTATAGCCCAGAAAATTGCAAACACGGGACCCCTTTTCTACACCACGGCAAAATAATATTAAGGCGATTCACACTTTCTTTTGCACGTATACGATTATAAAGTCCTCAGCTCGGATTATTAAGACACGCACACGAGTGAAGGACTGACAGTGCCATCACAGCCGATTAATGGCAGAGACGTCTCACCAGTCTACACAAGACCCACCGCGACTGTCCCCAAAAGGCGATCATAACGTCACCGAACACATCTCTCTATACTATATAAAAGAAAAATGCAACTTTCCTTTCTATACACCTTTGTTCATTTTATCCCAAACCAAAGCCTTTCTCTCTTAACACTGCAGAGGACACAAAACAATTTTTCTTTAATTACTGGTAATACCGATGAGTCACATTACCAGAGGCAGAAATTTGAATGTTCACATAGAAAATGTAATTTCTATACCACAGCCGTCGTGTAGCGCCTTTCAAAAGGGATCAACTACCGAGAGATGATCCATATACATTTTAGCTGCTGTTAGTACAACTTACCTCTTCTGTTATACCGTCTTTTAAAATGTAGTTTACCCGCAACCACTCGAGTAGTGTTCAATGTACCTGTACTTCTTAAAACGTTCATGTTTTACTGTTTAATAACTAATAGACTATATTTTATTATTTTTCCCTTGCACTCAGTGACCAAAGCTATACACACACATATAGACACATACATATATATACACATACAGTATACCTGTGTGTATGTTTGTATGTATGTGTATATATATATATATATATATATATACACACACACCT
>JANRMT010052114.1:0-11700 GCA_026402145.1 Polypterus bichir lapradei | reverse complement strand
TCAGTTAAATATATCATATAGGAGACACACACAGTGATATTTGAGAAGTGAAATGAAGTTTATTGGATTTACAGAAAGTGTGCAATAATTGTTCAAACAAAATCAGGCAGGTGCATAAATTTGGGCACCGTTATCATTTTCTTGATTCCAAAACTTTTACAACTAATTATTGGAACTCAAATTGGCTTGGTAAGCTCAGTGACCCCTGACCTACATACACAGGTGAATCCTATAATGAGAAAGAGTATTTAAGGGGGTCAATTGTAAGTTTCCCTCCTCCTTTAATTTTCTCCGAAGAGTAGCAACATGGGGGTCACAAAACAACTCTCAAATGACCTGAAGACAAAGATTGTTCACCATCATGGTTTAGGGGAAGGATACAGAAAGCTGTCCCAGAGATTTAAGCTGTCTGTTTCCACAGTTAGGAACATATTGAGGAAATGGAAGACCACAGGCTCAATTCAAGTTAAGGCTCGAAGTGGCAGACCAAGAAAGATTTCAGATAGACAGAAGCGACGAATGGTGAGAACAGTCAGAGTCAACCCACAGACCAGCACCAAACACCTACAACATCATCTTGCAGCAGATGGAGTCACTGTGCATGGTTCAACCATTCGGCACACTTTACACAAGGAGATGCTGTATGTGAGAGTGATGCAGAGGAAGCCTTTTCTCCGCCCACAGCACAAACAGAGCCGCTTCACGTATGCTCAAGCACATTTGGACAAGCCAGCTTCATTTTGGAATAAGGTGCTGTGGACTGATGAAACTAAACTTGAGTTATTTGGGCATAACAAGGGGCGTTATGCATGGAGGAAAAAGAACACAGCATTCCAAGAAAAACACCTGCTACCTACAGTAAAATATGGTGGTGGTTCCATCATGCTGTGGGGCTGTGTGGCCAGTGCAGGGACTGGGAATCTTGTCAAAGTTGAGGGACGCATGGATTCCACTCAGTATCAGCAGATTCTGGAGACCAATGTCCAGGAATCAGTGACAAAGCTGAAGCTGCGCCGGGGCTGGATCTTTCAACAAGACAACGACCCGAAACACTGCTCAAAATCCACTAAGGCATTCATGCAGAGGAACAAGTACAACGTTCTGGAATGGCCATCTCAGTCCCCAGACCTGAATATAATTGAAAATCTGTGGTGTGAGTTAAAGAGAGCTGTCCATGCTCGGAAGCCATCAAACCTGAATGAACTAGAGATGTTTTGTAAAGAGGAATGGTCCAAAATACCTTCAACCACAATCCAGAATCTCATTGGAACCTACAGGAAGCGTTTAGAGGCTGTAATTTCTGCAAAAGGCGGATCTACTAAATATTGATTTCATTTCTTTTTTGTGGTGCCCAAACTTATGCACCTGCCTGATTTTGTTTGAACAATTACTGCACACTTTCTGTAAATCCAATAAACTTCATTTCACTTCTCAAATATCACTGTGTGTGTCTCCTAAATGATATATTTAACTGACATTTTTTATCGTAACAACCAACGATTTATACAGGAAAATAATGACTATTAACAAGGTTGCCCAAACTTTTGCATCCCACTGTATGTATCTACAAGTGGTTGGACATGTGAAACAAAGTAACACACAGTAACCTCATAAGTCCATTTTTCTTGAATATTTGAAACAGTCTACCAACAAAACTTCCCTTATTTTCTACTTTAAAGCAACTGTGAATGTTCTTATCTGGAATGCAATCTAATAATGACAACATCAGGGAAAAAAAAAAACTGACTAAACAAGAAGGAAAAAAAGTTTCAGCTTTCCCACAACTATGGTCTAGCTAAGCAGGTTTAAAACATGGATAAATGAATGTATTCATAGGATTAAACTACAGTATACAATCACATTAATAACTGACGAGTTCCACAGTGTAAATGAGTACATGATCACAGTATAAAAGGAAGTCCCCGATGATTGGGATGTAAACTGAAATACCAATCTTGTGTAAGCTGACTCCAGATTTTAATCATCGTCACTCTGTCATGGCGACTTTAGCAACATCAGCATTAAAATGTTTAAAAGGCTATGCTACATTAGAGTTAGACAGTCATTATAGTTTACAGGTTCTTTCACCTACCTACGCCAAAAAAAGAGAACGGAGAAAAAAGTTGTTACAATAACTAAGTTTAATTATGCGTGAGATGTAACAACTTATTGAATTATACAACTTTATATGCACAGTAACTTTTGCAATTATTTAAACTGCTGTAAAGAGGATATAGACTGCCATTCTTTTCACAACATGACACCCCAGCCACTGTAAAAAAAAACAAAACAACCACTTCCATTTCATCTGAACTAGTGTGGTGCTGATGTGTCACCAGTTGTATGGCTGCATTAGGGTCCTAAATGGGATCTTGAGCTGGTTTGTTGTGGAGTGTGTGCGACAACGCATTTTATCAGTACATTCTCTCAACCACCACACGGATAGCATGATTATATTAGAATATATATATATATTTTTTTTCATTTAGAAAAAACCTTTGCAAAATGCAGATTATCCTTATTCTAGAACGTTTCTAAAGGTTAAAAAAAAAACCCTTAACCCTGCATACAATATTTTCTCTCAGTGGAGTTTCCATGTTCTTTGCTTTCTCTAGGCAGTTTTCCCTTCCACATCCTAAACAACATGCTGATCTGGTTTCTTTACATCTAGAATATTGTCCAGTTGTGGGCATGAGTGTGTCCTGTGGGGAACTGGCACCCTGTTCGGGGCCGAAATAATATACTTCACTACTGCAGCTTGCCCAATTGTATGCAGGAGCGTCTCTTGTGAAGAACTGCCACACTGTCCTGGGCTAGTTCCTGCCTTGCACCCATGACTACCCAAATAGACTGCAGGTCCGAATGACCCTGAGCGGGACTAAGCAGATGCACAATATTGCAAAATTGCTTTAAACTACCGATTTTAAGTTAGCTGTCGATATAGTATGAAACAGGTAAACCTTTTCTAAAGATTAGCTCATTCATTCCACACCCATGGGTCAGCGAGTAAACCGACCTCTTAATTGACGAGCCTTACACTTCCTTTAGCGAAGAATTGCTTCCTGTCCTGTGCGAGGTTCGAGAATTGATCCTTGCCAAATTAAGAATAAATCTCTTGTTCAGTTAATAGTCACACTACATCTGAATCAAGGCACTCCGAGTTGCCTCAAGAGTGTCAAAGCACACCAATTGACTACCGGAAAAAATAACGAAAGCCAAATGCTCTGGAGAAGACACACACACACAAAAGCAGGATAAGGCAGTCAGAGGTGTGCATTACATAAAAAAAAAAAACATTTTGACAAATGATTGGTTTAGCTCAAATATGTTCTACAGCAACTTTCTGTCGTGACTGAAATCAATATGTATTTGAAATGACAAATATCTAGTAAACGATTGCTACCATAAGGTCACAGCGAACATTAGAAGAATCTCACCTTCCTGAACAGCGCGTCTCCTCGCAGAAGAATAGCGCTGCAATCTCTCGTCGCGTGAGCAGCATGTCCCTCCATAGCCGCTGTCGGCACTACAGCAGATAGATGTATCCCGAAGTGTAGCTCGTGTCTGATGCGAAAGTAGAGGCTCCGTCTCCATTCGTCAAACAATGTAAAACTATTTAGAATGGTCTACACAGTTGTTTTCATAAGTACAATGCGAAGTTGATCCGTTTACTTAATGATTTAAAAAAATAAAATTAACAGCAAGCGCGTACGTCCGGGGAGACATGACTTTAAAGTTTTACTATAGCTACTCAAAAAAAGTTAGGAACTCGACCGTCGCAAGCGCCAGTTATAAACTGCCGAAGTCACTGGAAGACCCAAACTTTATAGTCCACGAATCCTGCAAAAACAAAAAAGGCTGCCGCTTTATCCCACTTCGGCTCTCCCATACCCTGTCCAGCAAAGTGTCCGCTCATACTACAGGAAAACTGAAAGTTTAGCGGTATGCAAAGAAAAAAACAGACCTGTCCATCACGCCCAAGGGCCGCCTTTATAAGGCGGGTCGTGCTCGACGAGTTGTAGGGATATGTAGTCCTTTGAGGAACTATCACTATTTGACTTGAAAAGGGCAGGGCCGTACATAAAACTACTCTTCCCAGACTACCGCACTTCAGAGAAGCGTTCTCGTTGCCGAGGCGTTTGTATACGAAAACAGTGACGCAATTAATCAGCCTTTCGGAAATATCGATACAAACTGTGAGTGGTGACCTTTGTTCATTCTATGGAATTGATTTATTTTTGGGTGGATTTCATTTGAAGGAGATTACACTTGGAGTATATGCAATTTCCAGCTAAATTTCTTCGTACTTTTCTTTTTGGAATGAGACGTTTAACATGTTGACATAGATTGGAAATAGTTTGGACAATCTCTAATAATTAATACACCTCAAAATGTGAAATAAGCTACCTTCAGAATTATTCACAGCATTTAGCCCGCGAATGTAACTTTAAAAATGTAGTCATGAACAGAATGATTTATACGGACTTGATGAAGAAAAATTATCTCGAACTTTAGTTATTAAAAAAAGTTTAGGCTAGAATATAAAATGTTTTCAGTTATTCGTAATGTTGTTATTGTGTTAAAAAGGCATCAATGTTATTTAGGTATTGTATGGTTTCATTCTAAGAGAACTGCTTGTTTAATAGGTACAAACCATACTGAGGAAGCCAAATGGTCTAACATTATTATTTTAGGTAGTATATTCTTTAAAAAATACAAAACGAAAAATGTAAAATTATATTTGCAAATCTTTTTACCTGATGACCTCTATTTGACACTCTGTGCTATTAAGCTTTAATTATTATGTTGTGCTTTGTTATTTTAAACTTTGGAAATAATACTTTTTCAGAGTTTTCCATATGATCAGAAAAGTCGCACTTGTGAATATAACATTCAGCTATTAAAGTAAAAAGAATATGTTTACCAATCCGAGGTATCTTCCTGGTTTTTCGTTTGTCAGCAATCTATTGACATCCTAATCATTCCCACTTCTGTATCTTACTGCCTTGCACCAATTCTGCTGGCAGAGGTTCTGGCCAATTTGACCCTAAACTGGATTCGGAAGGGTGAATTTGTTTTCCTGTTGTGGAAAGTTTCTTCTGCCAGTGATACCCATTTTATGTATTAAGTCTGCAGTCTAAAGTAAAGTAGCTTTCCAGGCACTGGAAATACTTAACCTCCTTCACCAGCTGATGTATCACAAAAAATCTTTCCAGTTCAACCTTTTTTCCTATAGATATTCATGGTTTTCCCTTTTGATATATTTATTTTGTATTACATTCATTTCCAACAACTGTCTTTCCTGTCAGAATCTCCCGCAGGCCATTGTCTGTACTAGCAGATATCAGCAAAAGATATATCCATGATCTATCATCTTCCCATTCTTTTAATCTTAAATGTCTTTACTTCTCATTGCCCGCTAAATCAGTCGAGTAGTTATGTGGTCTAAGAACATCATTTACTCACACTCCTTCCATTTTGGCATACTATCATTTCTTTGTCCATTTTGGCATATGCTTTTTGTCCTAACCTATGGTCTCCTCAGTTCTCTTTGATTCCTTTTTAAGGTAGCCTTCTTTTTCATGACGTGAAATATTCAGCAATGTTTTTATTGATGAAGCACACATTCACCTTATTCCCACACTAAAGGCATCTTCGTTAATGCAATAGCAACAAGTGTTTTGTATCTTTAGTATCATACTCCCCATGAAATGCCAACTGGTACTTTCATTATTAACCTCCTTTATTTTAATTCTCTCAGCTCGCACTCGCTGTAAGACCTTTAACCCATGTGATATCAGAATAATGGTTTAATATGCCTTACACCCTGTTGCTTTTGCTTTCATCTTTAATGTTGTTTATAATAATAGTCTGTTGAAATCTTCTGTCCATATTCCATCCACGAATGTCTTTTTCAGACTAAACGTAAACCTTCTGAAGTTCTTTCTTCTGTAAACTACTAAAATTAATATAAAATAATCATTAAATTTGACTTTGTTGTTGCATACCTGTGTATCATTAGTTGCTTTTTCTTTATAGTTTTCAAATCTCTTGTCCTTTTCCTATTTCTTTTTCCTTTCCATCTTGAACTGTTTGTTTGCCTAATAGTGACTAAATATAAACTTGCTATCTCTACAGAATCTCCTTCATGTCACATTATTTATGCTAGCACTTATTGATCCATCTGTTATTGTTCAAACATTGTTATACTCTACATAAATAAACTAACTTATGTTTTCTCTAGTGGTTCTTTCTCATCACACTACTGTAGTTACCACCACTGTTTGCCTGTTTCATTTCACTTCTTATTGCAGTATTTAGTTGTTTTTGTCACTTCCACATTTTTACCATTTTCTTATGTCATCTTGGCATTCTGTTTGTAGGTATTTCCACCGTAATTTTATGCGCATATAAAAATATGTAATTTAGTATGTTCCATTTCATTGTTTACTCCTGTAGCTTTCTGGTGTGAGACTTCACCTTTATTTTAACATTAAAATATTTTTTGTTGTTGAATATTTCTATATAAAGGTACCAAGATGTTTATAATTTGTATACTTTGTATTTCTTAAGGAACTAAAAATCTAGATGGTTTTCCAGACTTTAGATAAACACTCAGAAATCATTTTATCTAATATATAGCTGAATGCTAGATATGATATTCTTTTATATATATATATTCTGTAAAAATATATATATAAATAACAAAAGAATAAAAATCCATGCAGTATATTGAACACATAGACACACACACATATCTGAACCTTATTAAAAACAGAATATTTTGTGAGCCATGTGCGGTTTCCAGGCTCTTTATAATGATAAAGTTAAGGTAAGTTGGCAGTTGATAAGAGGAAAACATCCAGAGAAAGATAAACATCTTTGAATACAAATGTTAAAATCTATCTTACCTCTGTTCAACTGGTCTTTCTCCCCTACTGTGGACATGCTAAAGTTTAATGTTGTAAAGTTCAGTGTTAAAAGGTTCATGTAACGTTGCCCGATTCTGTTGCAGATGGTAACATTTTCTCCCATTCACCCTTAGTTCCCTTTCTGTGGCCAGGAGCTAGATACTTGCAAAAGAGACTTGTAAAGAGTTTGTAACAGCCAGAAATTATGAAATCCATAATTATAACATAATATTTTCAAAACCACTTAATCCATCTGAGGGTTGCAGGAGAATGGAGCCTATTGCAGCAGCATTGGGTCCAAGTCAGAAAACAGCCCTGGAGAGTGTGCCAGTCCCTCACAGGTCCCACACTAAGGATTTGGGATTAAATCTGGATTACCCAGAAGAAAATTTGTGGAGGAAAGAACGTGTAAACTTCATACGGACAGATTATAGGTTACAAAAATAATGTGGGCAGACATCTAATGTGAATGTTACACTAACATCTGTAATAAAAGCAGTCTTTCCTAAAGTATTGTGTTACTTCAGCTTTGATTTAACTGCTTCCTAAAGTACTAAACTTGAAATGGACAAAATATGGGATAGTATTAGATGTTTCCTTAGAATGGCTTGCCTAATAAACACATTTTTATCAACTCCCAATAGTCCTGGATAATTCAGGTATCCCAGCATCAACAGGGTTTTCTCTTCTTGGTTAAAATCAGTGTTTTAATTCCCCCATCAAAAATAAATAAATAACAACCTTTGTAAAACTGTATTAAGTATGAAGTAATACCATTTGCTAAAAAATAAAAGTATATTTATTTTATATAGCAACATTAACAGTAGGTGGCACGGTGACGCAGTGGTAGCCAGGTTCACTTCCCAGGTCCTCCCTGCGTGGAGTTTGCATGTTCTCCCCGTGTCTGTGTGGGTTTCCTCCGGGCGCTCCGGTTTCCTCCCACAGTCCAAAGACATGCAGGTTAGGTGGATTGGCAATTCTAAATTGGCCCTAGTGTGTGCTTGGTGTGTGGGTGTTTGTGTGTGTCCTGCGGTGGGTTGGCACCCTGCCTGGGATTGGTTCCTGCCTTGTGCCCTGTGTTGGCTGGGATTGGCTCCAGCGGACCACCGTGACCCTGTGTTCGGATTCAGCGGGTTGGAAAATGGATGGATGGATGGAACATTAACAGTATGAATCAACATAAGATGCCTCATGTATAATTGGTGCATACTCACAAAAATGTTGCATATGCCCATTTCCATGCTCACTACAAGATGCATAAAAACTAAACTTGGCATACAGATACATACATTATCACGGCAGCCTCACACCATGCATACAGAAGTTTCTGCTTGGTTTTGCAAACTGGTGGCACCCAGAGTCAAAGCAGTGCTACTGTTTCTATTTGGTCTCCATTTTTTTAGATTCACACCAATGACGCAGTATTTATCAAATACACCAAAATTAATTACATATCGTTTCCAAATTTTATTCCTTTGATTGTAATCATTCTGTAACAATATAATGGTGCATGGAATGGCTAAACTGTTCAAACTACCATAGCTGCTTTAGCATTGTTAGAAGGCAAATGAAAGAATAGAGAGCACATATTTAAAGATGATAATGACTGGCTTCTAAGTCGATTTCAATTTCCAAGAGCTATCCTTTTGGAGCTGTGTGCTGAACTGGCACCAGCTTTACAAAGATGGACTTTGAGGAATTGTGCTCTACCTTTCAAATTTTTAGCCACAGGAGCTTTTCAACATGAACTTGTTGACTGATCGGGTATTTCACAAGCATCACTTGCCATGCCAGCTGTATAGCATGGTATTATCCACTTGTCATCCAAATAGATAAGATTTCCTTTCACTGTGATTGAACTAGCAAACATGAAAGCGCAATTCACAGCAATATCCGGTTTTCCAAATGTAATCGGAGCATCCAGCTGCACACACATTGCTATTGCAATGGCGCTAGACATGTTACATCAGCAAGGGATGAATTGCCAAAAGAATGAAGTGGTATTACATCATCTATAGCAGGGGAGCCTATAAAAATGGCAACTCCGCAGAGACACAGTTGCTTTTTCCAACTAGTGTGGCAAAAGACAAGCAATCCTTTTAAGGATAATGAGTCACCTCAAAGAGTCATGTATAGGGCAGAGAATCTATCCGTTGTGGTGCTCGGTGCCGATGCTATATATATATTGTCACACACGTGCGATTAGGAGGCAGTCAGAAAGCCTAAAGGTGAGTGAAACATCGCGAGATGAAGGGTTGTCACGTGGTACTTACCGGAATCTCTTCTCTCCACAGAAAGGCCGAAGAAAATGAATCACCAACATTTCCAGCTTCCAAAATGGCCACCACAACATCACCTCCGGTCACATGAACTGACATCAGTTCCGACACTTCAAAAAGACATCACTTACGGTTTTCATCAAACGACGCTGTTTCCGCTTCCTGTTGCCACGTCACTTCTTGCCAACCATTTCCTATTCCCATAATACATTTCTGTATATAAACGCCATTTTGAATGATAAACTTTGTCAACTGTTACCTCTTTGGTCGCATTTTTGATCATTTATTTTGCTACTTTGTCCGCAGGACAATATACAGGGACGGTCCCCAACGCTTTGTTTTGTGTGAGACGTTTATTATTTGGGAAAATCTCCACAATTGGCGTAGTCGGCAGGATTTTGCTTTTTAAAGATGTCTGAAGAGTAGTACCTTAACACGATCCTTAACACGACCATGGGAGATCTCAACACCCTGAAGGTACAGATGGGCGAAACCCGGACTCAATTAGCTGAGTCCGCGGCTCGGGCAAATGCATCTGTACGGACGGAGGCAGCTCGGTCAGTACCTACACAGTTAACCAACCTGACAGAGGACGATGACTTCGAAACATATTTTTTGGTATTCGAGCATAACGCTAAGCAGAACACATGGCCGAGGTCGGAGTAGACATACCTACTGGCTCCCTACCTGAAGGGACCGGCGCAGAGGGCCTATTATGATTTAACTGAGGAGCAGGCTGCTGATTATAATGCTCTAAAAAGTGAGGTGTTCAAGCGCTACGGCATATCTCCGGAGCAGCAGGCAAGGCAATGGAGGGAGTGGCAGTTCGATCCCGATCGGCCGCTACGAACCCAGGCTTTCGAGGCTTGGAACAAAGTTTTTTGATGGCTACAGCCTGACATAAACAACTCCCATAAAATGGGTGAATTACTGGCCTGCGAAACCTTCGTACATGCCCTCCCTGATCATATCGTCCAGCAAGTCCGGAAACAACCATATGACAACATGGACACCTTAATCAAAATAGCAGAATGTCATTGGGCGGCTTGCAAATCAGGGCGATCAGAACGTTTCTCTCGCCGTAACCAGCAGGTACGTGGGGCAGCTCCTGAGCCCCCCCTGACAGGCTCCTGTACCTGCCGTCCGTAAAAGAGATAAACTGTTCCACCTTCCCCCCTGTTTCAAGTGTGAGGAGATGAGACATCTGTCACCTAACTGCCCCTGTGAACCCATGGACTGCTCACTGGTGAAGGGAGAAAGGTATTGTGCCACTGTGATTAACCCTTTGTCTCTTCCATATACAGGTGCAGTTATTATAAATGGCAGAAAGGTAAGGGCAATGTTCGATTCCGGGAGTAACATTTCTATTGTTGCTTCCCGTTTTGTTTTACCGCAGCAATGGCTAAAAATAAAAACCAGCCTTAAATGTATACACGGTGATATCCAGTACTATAAAACAACTAAATGTGTGGTCGCGGTAGATTACAATATACTGTAACAAGAATGGCCATGGCTGTCTTACCGGATCCTCCGTTTCCAGTCATATTAGGAACGGACTGGAATAATACTAATAGCGGTAAAAACATAACTGCTCCTGACAAAAGATTAGGCTTAATAATAGAGAATACAGCTCCGACTGCCTCCACGCTGTGTACAACTGTTACTAGAGCCCATACATGTACCCAATGTGAAGGAGTCGATGTCCCATCGTCCTCTGCGGGAACTAGTACAGTTAACGTAGAGAACGTGGTGGCAGAAGCCCCTCCCATTGAGGTCAATAGAGACCCTATACAAGAATTGACAGCCCATTTTTATTTACTCCCTCATCATTTAAAAGAGAACAATGGAACGATGATTCCTTAAAATGTGCAAGAAATGCTATATTATCCACCGATGGTTATACAACCTTAGATCCCATGCCACCGATGCCTTTCTTTGAAATACAAAATGAATTATTGTATAGAGTGGCAGAACACGGGGGAGAAGTGCGAGCATTACTGCTAATACCACGTACTTTTCGGCGACAAGTATGTGAATTAGCACATGCTCACCTTCTGGGAGCCCATTTAGGCTCCGAAAAAACATTGGAGAGAATAAAGCTCCAATTCTATTGGCCAGGAATTAATAAGGAGGTCTGACGTTTTTGTGCTTCATGTCCCAAATGCCAACCACGTCAGATTCCTAGAAGGGACCGAGCTCCTCTCGTTCCGTTACCCCTTATCGATATTCCATTTGAACGAGTCGGTATTGACCTCGTAGGACCACTGGAGCCCTCGTTAAAAGGCTTTAAATATACAGTGGTGTGAAAAACTATTTGCCCCCTTCCTGATTTCTTATTCTTTTGCATGTTTGTCACACAAAATGTTTCTGATCATCAAACACATGTAACCATTAGTCAAATATAACACAAGTAAACACAAAATGCAGTTTTTAAATGATGGTTTTTATTATTTAGGGAGAAAAAAAAATCCAAACCTACATGGCCCTGTGTGAAAAAGTAATTGCCCCCT
>JANRMT010052111.1:0-10842 GCA_026402145.1 Polypterus bichir lapradei | reverse complement strand
TACCACCAATGGGGAGAGAGGGGGCGCTGGCGCTAATCACACCCCCCATGGTTTCGTCTAAAGTAGGTAATACCACCAATGGAGAGAGAGGGGGCACTGGCGCTAATCACACCCCCCATGGTTTCGTCTAAAGTAGGTAATACCACCAATGGAGAGAGAGGGGGGCGCTGGCGTAATCATGTCCTCCTCCCTTCCCTCCAGACAACAAGTGAGGGCAGCTGACTCTGCCCCTTCCGGGCTGTCGACCTATAACTTCCGAGGCCACCAAAGGAAGCGTCGTTCTGAGATCAGAGCACCCTGCAGGACGGAGCCCCGTCTTCATGACCTTCCTCTTCGAGAACCTTCGCTTAAGCCCTAAGGGGGTGGGGGGTGATCTACTTTTGTTTTTGATCAGATTTGTGCCACAGGGTGCCTGTTTATTGTGATTATGTACAAAAAAAAATGCCTTTGAGAATTCAACAGAGGACCACTACATCAATGGTCGACAGCTCAAGGACGACGGTGGCCTCCTCCAGCATGTCATTCCCCACTGGACCACAAGTGTAATTTCATTTGCATTTCTGTAGAGCATTTAGAATGTTGAATGGCACTGGGTATTAGAATTTAACTCGTGTTAAAACTCTTGAAATCTATTAGTTGGAGTTTTAATTGGCCTGCACCGCCTGTTGGAAAGCAACAATTCAAGTAACTAATGACCAGAATGTGAAAACTCTTTTGAGATTTTAGTAGACAACGAGAACTGAAAATGTCTTCTAATGAGGACACTGGATCTCCAGTAATATTCTGGGCTGTGTTTCTAATTCTCTGAAGAGACTTCCAGCTGAGGTACCACACTGTGACACAGACAGCCAGCACACTCTCAACGGTAGAATGATGAAAAGACTCCGGACATTTCTCTTCCAAGCGGTTTCATGCAAAACCATCGTGATGTTCTCTCAGCTCTCTCCGTGATGGTGCACGTTGCTCTTGTCCTCCTCACTCCAGTAATGATGAGTTTGGCAAAGACCTTTTCCAGCAAGAAAATTGAAATTGAAAATTGAATTGAAAGTTAGGTAGTGCCGTGCCACCTTCTGTTTTAAGTCATTTTAGAGTCACCCTTTAAATGTATGGATGTTTCAAACTCCAAACAAATGAGGTGTAGACGGAATCTAAATTCTTAAAAAATGATTTGTTAATGTATATGGGGATGCTTTGTGTGGCATGCCTGGCCGGGACGCCCCTTCACTCTGTATTCAGGGAAAGCAGCCCTGGACGGTGCAATACCTCCCCCTGGACACTAGATGGCCTCCCCTCTGGGTTGGAGCAGTGCCTCAGTTTCCCTCAGGGCTCCATGGGAATTGGAGTTGGGTGCAGCCCTGTTGGGTCCCGCAGGCGCCACCAAGGGGGGAACTGCAGCAGGAACTCCTGAGCCCTTATGGGCAGCGTATTCGCCACGCCCGGAAGTGCAGCCAGAACTTGGCAATCAAGCACCTGGAGCATTTCGGGGTGGGCTATAAAAGGCATAGACAAGGAACAACTAGACGCCTCATGACCAGCAGAATCGTACGTCAATGTCGCCGCCATATTGAGAGTGGCACTGCTGTGGAGTGAAGTAATGGATAAAGATGCCTCACACATGTTCTGCTTGGGATTTTACAAACCACTGATCCCGGGGGATTACATTTCTTAGGTAAGGCTGAACAATTGTTTTGGTTATATTTGGCCATTAGAAATTCCTGATTTATAATCTTAACTTTAGCTACGCCAGGATAAGCTAGCAATGTGCTCAAGTGAGCCTCCAAACAATGTTTTGGCTAAACGTATTTAGTCACTAACTAAGTAGATTGTTGTTAGCTGCTAACATTTCTCAAACCTAATGACGTGTTTTCTCAAGGAGCACATCGAGGAAACACAGTTTGAAATTGACAACCATCATTTTATGCTCACGTCTTTAGTTGTGTCTGTCTTCCAAACAAACTAAGGCTGCACCATATTGACAGACTGAATCCTCTGAAATTACAGGATCTGAGTGAGCGAGAGGAGTGAAAGTCTGGAGGAGATCAGTGAGGTGTGGAGAGCTTTAAATGTTAAGAGCGGTATTTAGTATTGTAATCGGTACTTAACAGGGAGCCAGTGAAGTTGAGAGAGAATCGGTGTGATATGTTCAGTGGATTTAGAACAGCAGGTTATTATCCGGGCAGCAGAATTTTGAAGAAGTTGTAAGCGATGGATACAAACAGTATTACAATAATCTATACGTGAGGTGACTCGGGCATTAACTGATACTTCAGTACTGTGTTGTGTAAGAACAGGACGAAGTCTTGAAATGTTTCAGAAATGGAATAAGGCAGTCTGAGAAATGTTGCTTATATGGGAGGAATTATTTTATAATAATATTATTATTATTTAATAATTGCTATTATTAGTGTATAAATCGATATGAATAATTGCATGTAAACGACGCCAAAATCTGTTGTATGTAAACGATACCGTTTTAAATGTTATTGTTTTTTCATCAGAAAACCCGGTTTCCACGTCTACCTGTATTAGTTTAAATGGCACTTTTGCCACTCGCAATATGGCGGACGTGCTGACGTATCGTGTCGACTGGGAGACACAGTGAATGTGGCGTCTATCTATATATGTCTATGATAAAAGGGGCCAGTGGCCACCACTCCAGAAGTCAGGAGGAGGAGGACGAGGTTAAGGAAGAAAAAAGAGTACTTTGCGGTGTGTTTAATTTGGTGTTTGTGCACTTGGGACTGTGTTGTGCCTGTGGGGATTACGGGGAAGACGTGCCCCACAGGTGAAAAACAATAAAAAAGTTTATTTATTTTACACGTGCCACCATGTCCATCTGTGTCGGGTCATGTGCCAATATAGTGCCTTTGTTACATTTGAAATAGAAAAAGAAGCTTGGGAGGGGATGGTTATCCTAAGGGCTCGTTTAAACTCCACGCTCAGAACGAGTACACGACACGCATCATGGCTACCACACGTTCTCAGGGTTCATTTGACGCGTCCTTTGAGCAGGTCCTCAGAAATTAATGCGGCGCGTGCGCGAGTTGCAGTATCAGCCAAAAGTCGGTTTTGCAGTGTGATAAAAGTCAGAGTGTGACGTTAGAGTCTCCATTTACTATCGAAGTGTGTCTGAAAGCCGCCTTAAGGATCCTCCGGGGTCGATGTGAGTACGCTTTGACGTTTGATGAATGGTTCGATGTGGTGAAGCAAAATGCCGACATGCAGATGCATTCGTGGTGCTTTTATATTCAAGCGTCGCATATTCCTGATCGTAATGACACGATACATTTTAAAAGTCCCACATGCCATCTTCTGTGCCGTCCTTTGTTTTTTTTTGTACCTTCACAACAGTATCAGGTTGTCAGTCAGTCAGTCAGTCTGTCTGTCATTGTCCAACTGGCGTATTTGAGCCACAGAGAAAAAAATTAAGGATACGGTGAAAAGTTGTATTTTGTGATTAAAGTGGAAATTTGGGCTTAAATCTCGAAATGTCCACTTTAACTTCGTACTTTATTATTAAAGTTGATCGTCGTAAATGTCATCTTAAAACCAACCCAGTTGTTAATCGCCACCTGCTTCTTGGGCTGACAGCAGCAGCGGCAGGCAGCGCTCGCCACACAGAACACGTTACATTTCTGATATTCCAGCTCTCTGCACATTTAGAATCCTTAGATTTATATTTGATATCACCTTCATGATGAAACGCATTAAAGTATGTATTTGACATTTTACAGATAAATCGTTAACTTCATTTAAATAATGAATAATGATAATAATTACACATGTTGTGGTGGCACTTCTGTCTCACAGCAGAGAGTCGTGTCCCTGGTGTTCCCTGTCTGGAGTTTGCATGATTCTCTGTTGGGTTTCCACAGTGGGCTCCAATTTCCATCTAAAGACATGAAGGTTTGGGGATTTGGTGATAGGATGGCACGGTGGCGCAGTGGGTAGCGCTGCTGCCTCTTAGTTAGAAGACCCAGGTTCACTTCTGTGTCTGCGTGGGTTTCCTCCCACAGTCCAAAGACATACAGGTTAGGTGCATTGGCGGTCCTAAATTGTCCCTATTGTGTGGGTTGTGTGCCCTGCGGTGGGCTGGCACCCTGCCCGGGGTTTGTGCCCTGTGTTGGTTGGGATTGGCTCCAGCAGACCCCCGTGACCCTGTAGTTATGGTATAGCAGGTTGGATAATGGATGGATGGATTTGGTGATGCTAAAATGACACCAGTGTGTCTCTGTGCCTGCTCGTGTTCACCTTGCGATGAGCTGATGCCCCATCCAGTGATTCTGTTTCTTTTTTTTTAATTTTATTGATTTTATTGTATTAACTCAGCCACAGGGGATGCACAAACCAGTGTGTTTCTTCACGCCGGTCCCAAGCCCGGATAAATGGGGAGGGTTACGTCACGAAGGGCATCCGGTGTAAAATTTTGCCAAATCAATATGCGGACAAACAATACAAATTTCCATACCGGATCAAGATGATCTGCTGTGGCAACCACTAACGGGAGCAGCCGAAAGAAGAAGAAGAAGAAGAAGAAGAAGAAGAAGAAGAAGAAGATTGATTTGATTGTATTCATTCCATTCAGACAGATCAATTTTGACAAAAATAGGATTATAAACAAATCAACTCCCACCCCTGAGAGAAAGAGAGAGCATGGCCAACAGAGTAAGGCTTAAAGCTAAAAAAAAACCAAATAAATTGATAAATTTAATAAGTGGATAAAGATAAATGGAGAAGAAAAAGAAATGGGAAGAGAGTCTGCTTCCTCAGTGCTTTAAGAGCTTAATCTGAAATGTTATTGATCAGATCCTGCCAGGTTTTGAAAAAGTTCTGTACAGATCCTCTAAGTGAGAATTTGTTTTTTTTCCAATTTCAAATACTGTAGTATAATAATAATAATAACAATAATAATAATAATAATAATAATAATACATTTTATTTATATAGCGCCTTTCCCATGCTCAAGGCACTTAACAGAGTTTAATAGAGAACGGCAGGGTATACAGTATATAGCACTGTACTAAACCAGATAAATTAATAAAGAAGAGTAAGATAGTAAATTCAGAGAAAAGCCTAACAGACAACATAATTGGTGGTGTAGCACACACACACACATGCACACACACACACAGAGGTTACATGAGCATCTTGACATGCAGGTAAACTGAGAGAAGGGGAATGAAGTCAGGTGGAGCTGAAAGCCTTTCCGAACAGATGAGTTTTTAAAAGAATTCATGGAGTCAGCTGACCTGATTAATTTCTTGATGTCATTCCAGAGTCTGAGCACTCGCCATACAGCTGAAGGCCCTGCTGTCACCCATGGAGTGTAGATTAGTGGGGGGCACAACAAGATTGGCAGAATCAGAGGACCTTAGTGGGCGGACAGGCACATAGTGATGGAGAAGGTCACTGATGTAGTTTGACGCGAGGTTATTTAAGGCTTTGTAGGTTATTAGTAGGATTTGATATTCGATTCTGTAAGACACAGGGAGCCAGTGAAGACGGAGCAGGAGGGCTGTGATGTGCTCACTGCTGCTGGTTCGAGTAACGACTCTTTCAGCCGAGTTTTGAATAAGCTGGAGCTGTGATATGATAAGATTAGAAGGGGCACCTGCCAGCAGCAAGTTACAATAATCGATGTGGGATGTGATAAAAGCATGGAGAAGTTTCTCAGCATTAGAAAAGGAGAGGAAGGAGCGAACACGGGATATGTGACTGAGGTGAAAGGAAGAAAGTTTCTTAATGTGATTTATGTGGGCGGAATAAGAAAGGGAGGAATCAAAGATGACACCGAGATTCTTTGCGGTAGAGGCAGCTCTGATGAGATCACCGCCAAGATGGACTGGGAAGGAGCTCATTTTATTAAGTGGCACTTTAGTGCCAATTTGCAGGAGTTCAGTTTTGTTGCAGTTTCATTTTAAAGAACTCTGCTCCATCCAGGTTTTAATCTCACTGAGGCAAGTTGTGAGCTGAGAAAGCTCTGATGAAGTTTCACTTTTAACATTGAAGAAGAGTTGAGTATCGTCTGTGTAAAAATGATAACCCAGTCCATAGCTACGAATAATATGGCCAAGGGGAAGCATATAAATACAGAAGAGAAGAGGGCCGAGGACAGAGCCCTGAGGAGCTCCTTATGTGACTGGCGCCGAGCTGGATCTGCTGTTGCCAAGACTAACAAACTCTTGCCTATCAGTCAGATAGGACTTGAACCACTGGAGGGCAGTGCCAGAGATACCCAGCATGTTCTCCATTCTGGACAGTAGAGCATCATGTCTGCACTGAGGTCTAAGAGAATGAATATGCTGGTTTGTCTGCTGCCATAAGCAAATCATTGGTTACCCGTAGCAGTGCAGTTTCACAGCTATGCTGTGCCCTGGCACCAGTCTGAAAGGGTTCCATCAAATTATTAGAAGTTAAGTAGTTGATGAGTTGGGAAGCTTCTATACGTATAAAACATCAGTTACCCACTGACTTAAAAGAGGAGAGTTAGGATTCTTCCATTTGAGCAAGATAAGCCAATGTGCCAATGGTGAAGTAAAGGCAATCACAGTTTGTTTGTCCTTCTCCACTTTAAGCCCATCTGGAAGAACATCAAACGCAGCTGTTAATGGGTTAGGAGGGATTGTGACACCAAGGCTGCCTGATAGACAAAATGGTCCAAAATGATGTTAATTTTGGCACGGTGGCGCAGTGGGTAGTGCTGCTGCCTCACAGTAAGGAGACCAGGGTTTGCTTTCCAGGTCCTCACTGTGTGGGGTTTGCATTTTTCCCTGTGTCTGCGTGGGTTTCCTCCCACAGTCCAAAGACATGCAGGTTAGGTGCATTGGTGACCCTAAATTATCCCTACTGTGTGTGCTTGGTGTGTGGGTGTGGGTGTGCCCTGCGATGAGGTGGCGCCCTGCCCAGGGTTTGTTTCCTGCCTTGCGTCCTGTGTTTACTGGGATTGGCTCCAGCAGACCCCCGTGACCCTGTAGTTAGGATATAGCGGGTTGGATAATGGATGGATCGGGGCAGAACGAAAGATTTTCTTAACATTTAGGAAGCCAGGTACAATGAAAAGGCCGTACGTTTATTGGTGTTTTTCCTAGGATGCTGTACCCTCTGCTTCTTTTTTGTCTACACTGTTTTAAGTTCAATCTGCAGTGGATAATTAAGATAATGTACTTGAATTATTAGGCGCAGGTATAGTGCTTCACACCTGTAAAGAAGAAAATCGGGCCAGATAACCATAAGGGTAAGTGGAGAGGAGTTTGGGAGGTTTGCTCACGTCAAGCAGAATATGATCCAGGAGCAGCTGAGCACATGTAATTATTCTGAGGAGCTGCCAACATTTGCTGAATTGTTAGCTGTTTTCTTATTTTATGTTGTTGATGTTGTGCATATCCTAAATTATCCCTACTGTGTGTGCTTGGTGTGTGGGTGTGGGTGTGCCCTGCGATGGGGTGGCGCCCTGCCCGGGGTTTGTTTCCTGCCTTGCGCCCTGTGTTGGCTCCAGCAGACCATCGTGACCCTGAAGTTGGGATATAGCGGGTTGGATAATGGGTGGATGATGTTAATTTGTCACAGGCCCAAAACATGCGGCCCAACGAGTCTGGAACTTGATTGCAGTGTTCGCAATGGAAACCTTTTGGATGATTTTGAATGAGACAGATGTGCTCTGTTTCTGTCTCGTGCCTGATGCCTTCTGGATTGGGCACCTCCCTGGACTGATGGATGTAATCATTAAACATCCTCTTCAGAGATATTGTGACAAGGTGTCCTTGGAATTTAGTGGATGTTTAGGGCAATTCACAACACTGCGAAGCCAAACCTATGCTCACCGTGATGACATCTCGCACTGCCACCTGGTGGAATCTTCCAGATTTACATAAAGAACGTGCGCAAGTATAAACAGTACAACTGGCGTAGCAGTAACGTCCGCTGGAGCACACGTCACGTCACGTGAAGTATAAACCTGGCCTTAGATTGATACTTGATATCACTTTCATAGTGAAATGAGTTAAAGTACAGTATGTGTGTTACATTTTACAGGTAACTCGCTAACTTCATTCAAATAATGAATACCGTTAATAATTACACGTGTTGTGGCGGCGCTGCTGCCTCGCAGTATGGAGTCACGTCCCTGGTGTTCCCTACCTGGGGTTTGCATGTTTTCCTGGTGGGTTTCGACAGTGGGCTTCGGGTTTGGGGATTTGGTGACACTAAAATGACGCCAGTGTGTCTCTGTGTCTGCTCGTGTTCACCTTGCGATGAGCTGATGCCCCCGTCCAGGGATTCTGTTTTTGTCTCGTGCCCGATGCTTGCTGGAATGGGCACATCCCTGGATTGATGGTTTTAATTATTAAACATCCTCTTCAGAGATACTGTGCCAAGGTGTTCTCAGAATTTAATGGACATTTTAGGCAATTCACAACTCCGCGAAGCTGAACCTGTGCTCACCGTGATGATATCTCGCACTGCCACCTGGTGGAATCTTCCAGATTTCCGTAAAGAATACGCTCAAGTATGAACCGTACACCGCTTGCGTAGCAGTAGCGTCCACTGGGGCATGCGTCACGTCACGTGATGTATAAACCTGACCTAATAATATTGATTCTCCCTGCTAAAGTAAGATGGAGGGTAGACCACCTACTCACGTCTTGTCTCATTTTTTCCATACAAAAGGCAAAAAAAGTTTGTGGAAAAATGCTTTATATTTATTTGTGATATTTATCCCTAAATATTTAAATTGATCTGCTAAGGTAAATGGGAAGGGGTCCGATCCAATACTGTGGGCTAGAGAATTCACTGGAAAAACACACTTTTACTCAAATTGGTTTTGAGTCCCGATATCTTTTGAAAATCTGCTAATGTTTTTAGGACTACTGGCACATAAATTTGTGGGTCGGATATATAGAGTCTCATATCCTCTGCATATAGTGATATGTATTTCCTGGAGTCCTACTCCAAAATTCCTCTGTATCTCTAATGCATTTCAAAAGTAGACAGCCAGTGGTTCAGTGGCAATTGCAAAGAGCAAAGGTGATAAAGGGCATCCTTGTCGAGTACCACGTTCTTGTCTGAAGTAGTCTGAAATAATAATGTTAATACAAACTGAGGCTTCTGGAACCGTATAAAGTAGTTTGATCCATGCCCATCCATGTTTGGGAACAGGAACTGTTGTCAGAGCTCCTGGGTTGGTGGTCCTCCTTGGAGAATTGTGGACAGTTGTTGGGCGGGGGTCTGATTGAGGACAATCATCACGGCAATGTCGATTGCATAATCAACTTGCGGTGCCCCACCGTGACTCATTACCATTAAATACAACAGTAACTTGTGGCCCAATGACGTATGGTGTATCCATACTGAGGCTTGGCAGACGGGTGCTCTGCTCATAGCTGGCTTGCCTTCTTCCCATGGTGCATCCTGCTGCCATCTCTTCACCAAGTCAAGCTCTGCACTAGAGATCTTAGGCAGCAGCTTAGAATATGCTCTGGCATTCCCGTCTTTGGACAGAGGGGGGCAGTCTAGTTTCTTCATTCCTCCAGGTCTCAGCAGTGCTAATTGGGTGGGCTCAGGTGAACATTGTGGACTGTCTGGATCAGGAAGTCTTTGCTGGTCACACATCCCTCCATGTGATTCTTCTCTCCACCGCCTATTAAGGTGTATTTCTTTACGCAGCAAACGATTATTTTGTAACTCATGCACACACCCATCCAACACCCATGAACTGAACCTGCTTGTGTTTGGGATGTTGGGAGGAAAACCGACTGAGCCACAGGAAGGACAGGCAGACTCCACACAGGTAGAGATTTGAACCCAGAGCCCAGAATTCACGAACTAACTTAGAATTGTGCTAAACACTAAAACACACCGTTTACGCATTTTGGGAGATGTTCTCAGTAGTTTATATGTATTTGAACAGCAGGTCGAGCCAGAGGCTATTTCAATGGCCAGGGATGAATGAAGCGCAGCACCTCCAGAGAACGCCAAGGTCTGGTGTCACATGATCTCTAGTTTCGTTGAGGCAACTGAAACCAAATACGGCCCATCGTGATTGGCTGATGGCTACAATGCAGACAAACTGGTTTGGACGCTTGGGACGTGTGAGCAAGACGGGCATGTGCTGCCTTGAATAGCAGGGGAGGAGAAAACGGCACAGCAGCTGGCGGACTGCACCGGCGCAGAGTGCTTTACAGACACACAAATGAATGGGAAACCATCCACCTGTCCGTTTTATAGAGTGCAGTGCATTCACAAAGTCGTCAGGCTCCTCCACTCTCCTCACATATTGCTGGGTTACAGTCTTGTGCTAAAATCATTTCAAGTCAAGTCAAGTCAAGTAGAGCTTTATTGTCATCTCAAGGAAATAACGTCCTCCAGGACCAAAAGTGCAACCTGCAGCACAACAGGACAATAGCACAATCAGACAGCATTCCAGATACTGTAGATCACAATAGGATGACTAGGAGGGAGGAAAAATAATATAATATCTGTACATACAACTGCACATATATAAATACAAATATACAAATACAAATATGCAAATACCTAAATAAGGAAATATATCTAGCAAAAAGGACTTTGAAGAGGGGAGCACATCAGGGAGGCTGTAACAATTGCAGGCTATAGACTGAGGACTATAAGAATTCTGTCATCAAGCAACACTCAGAAACACAGGATGACTAAGCAACAGACAACAAACTGAAATCTCACATTAACACAAGTGGTCAGATCCTTTGTTTTGACAACATTGTATATAAGGAGCAACCAATCTGTCTCTTATATAGTGCCTTTCATCTATCTATCTATCTATCTATCTATCTATCTATCTATCTATCTATCTATCTATCTATCTATCTA
>JANRMT010052109.1:0-11269 GCA_026402145.1 Polypterus bichir lapradei | reverse complement strand
GTTTTAACAAGCAGCGTATTGCACTGATAGGAAATAGCTGTGTGTGTATATATGTAGATATGTATGTATATGTATATATATGTTTATATATGTGTGTGTGTATGTATATATATATATGTATTTGTGTGTATATATGTGTGTGTATGTATGTATGTGTGTATGTATATGTATGTGTATATATATGTGTATATGTATAAATATGTATATATATATGTTTATGTGTGTGTGTGTAAATATATATATATATATATATATATATATATATATATATATATATATATATATATATATGACAGCAACACTCATCACTCACAACAGTAACAAAACAATTACATTGACAATCATGTTACGTTATTTTCAAAATGTTTCCTTTTCTTTTTCATTGCTTCTTTAACACACTACTTCTCCGCTGCGAAGCGCGGGTATTTTGCTAGTAATAAATAAATGTGAAAGGCACATCACTCTGTCCAATGCTGCAAAAGCACTATACTGTATTTGGTTTCCTTCTGTTCCTAGAACTGACATTTAGTACTGTTCAGCAGATGCCAACAGCGTTTTGGGTCTTCCACCATGTTCTCTATATCTGGCTTCCCTAGCTTCCTCTGATTTCTTTATGACAGCTTGGCAACAACACATCATGAAAACCTTGTTTGGTGAGTGATTGCTCGCTGACTATGATTTGTTGATACAAAACTTTGATTTCATGTCTGTCAAAGCAATTTAATTTGTCCATCTCCAAACCTGTCCTTGAGGTATCCCAGTATTAGTGACTACCATTTTTTACACCCACATGACAAAATCAATGGGGATCAATAACTCTAATAGTGTCCAATAATTCTTACAAGTGTATACCTGTATACTGAAACAGTCTCTGTATATACACTTTAAGAATTAATTTGACACTGGCAATTTTATGATGTATTTATTTGTTTAACTGCCATACTATCACACCTGGCTATTCAGAAGCCAGTAACTCATGCTTTTGGTGTAATGTTGTTTGAATTTAACAAATGCATGGAAAAGCAGGGGTACCTGCAGGGGATATTTGGCAGCCATCCTATGATGATCTAAGCATCTGTTAAGATATTAGTAAGTTTGTATAAAACACAATTTGTATATAAAAATGAGCTATGTGAACATAATATTAAGTTTTAATGTGTAATATATGTTGGTATACTGTACGTAATGCATAAGCAGGATTAAAAGATACTTCCTAAAAACTGAATCAATATATAAAAAGAAATAATGAATCAAATAGGGCAGTATGGTGGCACATTGTGACGCTGCTGTCTTGTAACAAGGAGACCAGGGTACACATGCTAGGTGCTCCCTGTGTGGAGCTTACTTGTTCTATCCATGTCTGCATAGGATTCCTCTAGGTACTCCGGTTTCCTCCTACAGTCCAAAGACATACATGTTAGGTGAATTGGCAATGGTAAATTTGCCCTATTGTGTGTGTGGTGTGAGTATGTTCACCGTGCAATGGACCTTGTCCAACAACAACAACAATATTTATTTATATAGCCCATTTTCATACAAATGATGTAGCTCAAAGTGCTTTACAAGATGAAGAAAGAAAAAAGTAAAGTAAGGTCCGATTGCCAAGGAGGACAGAAAAAACAAACAACAGACTCCAGAGGGCTGGAGAAAAAAAAAAACCTGCAGGGGTTCCAAGGCCATGAGACCGCCTAGCCTCTCTAGGCATTCTACCTAACATAAATGACCTCAATCAGTCCTCACGGTATTCCGGGTTCACATGGAAGAACTTGATGATGATGGTCACGTGAACTTCTGGCCTTTACTCCATCAATGTAAGTACAGCATGGTGCTTTGATCAGGTGGTGGTGGCGCAGATCGCCACCACAGAAAACCGGAAAAAGAATAGCAGAGAAAGTAGGGATTAGTATGGATTTTGGAGCCATGAAAATGCAAATACAGAATATCAGGGTTAAACTAAAATGAAGCTATGAGAAAGCTATGTTAATGTAATGTGTTTTTAACAGTTTTCAGTTTACAGTGCTCCACTGTATTAGCCTGACAAATTTCTATCAGTAAGGTATTCCAGATTTTAGGTGCATAACAGCAGAAGGCTGCCTCACCATTTCTTTTAAGTTTAGCTCTTGGAATTAAAAGCAGACACTCATTTGAAGATCTAAGGTTACAATTTGGAGTGTAAGGTAAAAGGCATTTTGAAATATAAGATGGAGCAAGATTATTTAAGGCTTTGTAAGCCATAAGCAGTATTTTAAAGTCAATCCTAAATGGCATGGGTGACCAGTGTATATAGATTTGTCCAGTGGTTTATTGTTCCTGCCTTGCATATTTAGAAAATGGATGGATGAATCAAGCATTTTGGAAATTTATGTCAGCGATGGTGTGCCAATAAAGCATTTTCATATACAATAATAGTAATAAAACAGCCTTCACACTTGTATTTTCTTGTATACTTATACTATGTTAAGAAATCTAAAGCAGCTGTATGTAGGCCTTGAAATTTTACAAATTGCTGGATACATTAACATTTATATCTACAACAAGAAAGAAGACAAAGTCTTATTTCCAACTATTTAGGACTTGTATAGCTTTCTAGTGCGTTGGAACTGGGGAGTCCTCTACAGCACATCTTCAACCTGAGCCTGGAACAGGGGAGAGTCCCAAGGCTTTGGAAAACTTCTTGTATCACCCCTGTCCCAAAGGTATCACGTCCTAGTGAGCTGAATGACTTCCGGCCTGTTGCTCTGACGTCACATCTGATGAAGACCATGGAGCGGCTGCTGCTTCACCACCTGAGGTCACAGGTCCGCCACACCCTCGACCCTCTGCAGTTCGCATACCAGGAGAAGGTGGGAGCGGAGGATGCCATCATCTATATGCTACACCGATCCCTCTCCCACCTGGACAGAGGCAGTAGTGCTGTAAGAATTATGTTTTTGGACTTCTCTAGCGCCTTCAACACCATCCAACCTCTGCTCCTTAGAGACAAGCTGACTGAGATGGGAGTAGACTCACACCTGGTGGCATGGATTGTGGACTATCTTACAGACAGACCTCAATATGTGCGTCTTGGGAACTGCAGGTCTGACATTGTGTTCAGCAATACAGGGGCGCCGCAGGGGACTGTACTTTCTCCGGTCCTGTTCAATCTATATACATCAGACTTCCAATATGACTCAGAGTCCTGTCACGTGCAAAAGTTCACTGATGACACTGCTATTGTGGGCTGCATCAGGAGTGGGCAGGAGGAGGAGTACAGGAAGCTAATCAAAGACTTTGTTTGGTGCGACTCAAACCACTTACATCTTAACACCAGCAAAACCAAGGAGCTGGTGGTGGATTTTAGGAGGCCCAGGCCCCTCATGGACCCTGTGATCATCAGAGGTGACTGTGTGCAGAGAGTGCAGACCTATAAATATCTGGGAGTGCAGCTGGATGACAAATTGGACTGGACTGCCAATACTGATGCTCTATGTAAGAAATGTCAGAGCAGACTATACTTTCTAAAAAAGGGTGGCATCGTTCAACATCTGCAGTAAGATGCTGCAGATGTTCTACCAGACGGTTGTGGCGAGTGCCCTCTTCTACGCGGTGGTGTGCTGGGGTGGCAGCATAAAGATGAAAGACGCCTCACGCCTGGACAAACTTGTTAAGAAGGCAGGCTCTATTGTAGGAGTAAAGTTGGACAGTTTAACATCTGTGGCAGAGCGACGGGCATTAAGCAAACTCCTGTCAATCATGAATAATCCACTGCATCCACTGAACAGTGTCATCTCCAGGCAGAGGAGTAGCTTCAGTGACAGACTTTTGTCACTGTCCTGCTCCACTGACAGACTGAGGAGATCGTTCCTCCCCCACACTATGCGACTCTTCAATTCCACCCGGGGGAGTAAATGCTAACTTTTTCCATTTTTATTACTATTTAATTTAATATTGTTTCTTTGTATCAGTATACTGCTGGATTATGTGAATTTCCCCTTGGGATTAATAAAGTATCTATCTATCTATCTATCTAGTGTTACTCTATCCCTATCCCCTCACATTTCTTTCAGGCCATCTCCCACTCATTCATTCCTGCAATTACATCATTAACACCTCACTCAGCTCAGGCACATTTTCTATCATCTTTGAACATGCTCTGATAACCCCACTCCTTAAAAAACCAACACTCGATCCGCCCCAAGTTAATAAGTACAGGTCTGTCTCTCTCCTTTCCTTTCTTTCCAAAACTCACGAATGTTCTGTTTCTAATCAGGTCTGTTCCTTCCTTGTACAGAATGAATTGCTTGATACCAACCAGTCCAACTTTAAGAAGAACTACTCAACTGAGATGACTCTACTGACTGTGGTTGACCAGCTGTGACTTGCTAGAGCTACCAATATGTCATCGGTAATGATCCTGCTAGACCTCTCCTCTGCCTTTGACACAGTCAACCATGGCATCCTTCTTGCCAACCTCTCTGACCTTGGCATCATTAGGACTGCTCTCGGATTGTTTGAGTCCTACAATCTCAGGCAGATCCTACAGTGTGTCCTGCCGAGAGGAGTTGTCAAAGGCACACCAGACATGCACTGGTATACCCCAGGGATCGGTGCTGGGTCCTCTACTTTTCTCTCTGTACACCTCCTCACTGGGCTCCATCATCTAATCCTATGGTTTCTCTTATCAGTGCTGTTCCTGTTGTTCCCCTAGAGGACAATACGGTGTCAGCTATCATAAAGCTACCAGCTACAGTCTCTGCATGTCTTACTGATATCTCAACCTGGCAAAAACCGAGCTTCTTGTGATCCTGGCTAGCCATTCTGTTCATCTCCCCATCTCTGTACAGCTTGGCTCACTGTCGATAACACCTGCCCAGTCAGTACTCAAGCTTGGGGTGCTGATTGATGAGCAGCTATCTTTTTTTGACCACATTTTAACTGTTTCTCGTTCATGCAGATTCACACTGTACAGCATCCACAATATCAGACCTTATCTGACAGAGCATGAAACACAACCTCTAGTCCAGGCTTTGGGCTTGTCACGTCTGGTCTACTGCAACTCATTTCTGGCAGGTGTACTCAAATGTGCTATCATCTGCAGAGGCCTGTCTTGTACTTAACCAGCTGACGGGCACATGTCACTCCTCTCTTCAGGTTGCTACTCTGGCTCCCTGTAGTAGAGCACATTAACTTCAAATCCCTGATGTTTTCCTACAGAGTAGTCAGTGGGTCAGTGCCTGTGTATATGGAGACACTCGTGATGTGCTATACTACCTCTCGCTCACTCAGGTCTGCCAGTGAACAGTGTCTGGTGACACCACCTCTGTGTGGTATCAAGTCTCACTTCAGATTCTTTTCCTGTGTAGTTCCTAGTCGGTGAAACAGGCTGCCCACCTCCATCTGAACTGCTGACTCCCTCAATGTATTTAAGAAGCAATTGAAGACCCATCTGTTCTCTGAATATCTGTCTAATTGATTGAAAACAGAAATTTTGCTCTGTGATATTTTATATTGTTGGTTGATTTGTTGTTGCATTGTGCTTAATTGCTTTATTCATTGTAAGTTTACTTGTGCCAATCAACGTTTGTTACCTGTCCTACTACTTTTGTTGAACAAGCGGACCCTAGCCTAATGTTACTCGATTATGTTTACCTCTTAGGTAAGTTGCTTTGGATAAAGGCATTTGCCAATCAAATAAACGTAAATGTTACCTTAAATGCCTAAATGTTTCTGGAGTTGCAGTTTAAGCAAGTGGTGTTCTGCAAGCAACATGTAAATAAATACAAACCAATAAGACCTAAAATTCATATGTAACAAGCTATACAAGAGAATATCTTAGTTAAACATTTGTATGGGACCACTTAGGCTTCTTCCACTACCAGCAAGAAATCTCAGTCTTCCATCTGCAAGGTTTGCATGTTATGGTTCTGTTTATTGTGCTGTGCTGCACTGCCCTGCATGGTCAGCTATGAGAGAAATGTCAGTAACAACACTTGGTGATTGATGAGTAGAAAGCTAGCATACAAGTGGAGTGAAGTGGGATAATTAAATTCATCTCACATGCTTTAGAATTTTTTTTTTACTGCATTATGTCATGTTGATGAACATAATTTTAAACCATGATTGTTGTTGTTTTATCTCATTTTTTGTATTGCTTTGTGTGTGTGTAGGCAATATTTGCGCTGTTCAAGATGGCCACAATGTTAAGACGTTTCACTGGTGAGTTTATATTGTTGTGAACTTTTGACTTCCTTAGCACCAGAGTTCCAAAATTGCTCAAAAGTGCCCACTAGAGAGGGGAACAAAAATGGAAAATGTAGAATCGTTATAAATAAAAATATTTATTTTTGCAAATAATGCTCTGTGGCACATAATAAGCTCTGAGGAGAATGAAGACAAAGGAATTGTCTGGAAAGGCAAAGGCAATCCAATCTAAAAACAAGAATCCAAAGAATAGTCAAAAATTCTAGAAATCACTAATGATGAAAAAGGGAAAAAATAAAAAGATAACTCAGCACACCATGAGTGCATTTGAATGAACTGCAGGGGACTGTGGGTTTTCCTCAGCCCTTGTATCACTGAGGGCTCTCCCTTGGGATGATGGCCAGGTGGAAGGCACAAGGAACATAACTGAGGATACTTGGACAAAGAGAAGCTAAATAATTAAACTCTGTTAACATAAAAATAAGCAACATTAAAGCAGAATTTAAACCACAGCTGGGGTGACCCTGGCTCAAACACAACATGTGTGGCCTTTTTGTGCCACTGTTAATGCAAACCAAGAGCAAGATCATTGACTCTTCTCGTCATTGTTTGGAATTTCCTGATGTTTGTTTTCTTTTGTTTCTAGCACAATTTTTCTTCGTGCCACTGGATTCCATAATTTTATTTTTTATGCTTCCGTTTGTTTCTTTGTTTAAGTCTGTTTGTCCTTTTCACTTTTATTAGCTGTTCACGAGCTTGTGAAGTATTAGACTGGCACCCAAATCTATCTATGCACATAGGAAAAGTGACTGCGGCCTCACCTTTCAAGTCTTTCTTCTTAACTCCTAAATGTTCAGATTAGTGAGAGGGCATGTCAGTGTTTTATCACAAAATGCTGTTTTCTTCATGTGTTTCTCTTTGACTCCTGTTAATGTTGTGAATGTAGTTGTATATTTTGCACAAATTAATATATTGTTTATCTGCTTGCTTGTCATGACATGCTGCACAGTATTTCTCAGCTTCCGTAATCGATTTCACAGTTCAAACTAAGCACTTAATTGAGAGGAGACATGTTGGTCAACACCAGGAAAAGTTTAATTCAACTCTCACTTCAAGCTCTTTAGAATAAACGCACCCATTAACTCTTAAATATGAGAGCATGTGACGAGAGCCCAAAGTCACACAGCCCTAAATGGTCTTGCTTACCAACAAGCATTAGAACTGAAAATTGCCTAATCAGGATTTACTGTATATCAGAACTCCAGGAAAAAATAAGTGACAATGATTAAAAAGTTGGAATGATTATTATACAGGATATCTGATTTCAATTAAAAATTAGACAAAACAGCACCTTTGATACATAGCTTCTAATGGAATGTGCGCAAGCCAGTATGTTTTACTGCTGGAATGATCTACAACAAAATTTTCTTCATTATTTAAATATATTAATACAGTAATGTTACAGTTTGTTTTCCTGTTTTTTTCTTCATTTAGACCTAGTAAAATAGAAGTGAAATAACATTTATATGAGTCTGCTGCTCATTACCTATGGTCTGTGTCCTCACTCTGTATGTCTGCTGTGAGCTGCACTCATGGCCAGCGGCAGCCATGTTGATTTCTTGCAAACACATTCACTTTAGTACATGGACATGTATCAAACATTCACTTGTACATCAATGCATATGCTGAAGCATAATACAAGATGCAGCGTGAATAATGCAAATCAAAAAGTAGTAAACTAGTAAGTAGAAAGCATTTAGTATCTGACTGATACAGAGATATTGGACATACATACTTACCCACCCAGTTAACTTACCCATCACGTAAAGGACTACATTTTTATTTTTACTTATTTTTTGCCTCACAGGCAACTTTTGAGATTTATTCAATAGCACCGTACAGAGGCTGCAACTGATTAATGTAGTTTCTGATTAATATAAAAGTGTTGGACATAAACTCAACAGTTTATGTTTGCAGTTTGTGTGAGGAACTTTCAGATTTGGGTACGACTGCCAATCCTAATGTGATGTAGGAGACCTTCCTTGACAAGACCCTGAAGGTTGCTGAGGGTTGTGTTGGTGATACTGGTGTTTCATCTCGCAGGGCACCCTGGATATCATCGAGACGAGTCGCAGCGCATGGCTCAGTGGCAACTCTGGTCTGTACCGGGAATTGAGAAGGACGGCTGTGAAGGCTCTGAGGGCAGATAAAGATGCGTTTGTTAGAGAAATCTGTGAGCAAGTGACACACCATCTCTGGTCTAGCGACCCACGTCCTGCTTACAGAGGATTTGAAGCATTACGCACATCTGAATCTGTTCCTCTGAGAGTCACAGTTAGGGCAACTGATAGAATGGTCCTTACGGATGACACTGCAGTTGTGACCTGCTGGGTTGGCTACTTTGAGCAGTTGTTTAAAGGTGATCCTCCAGCTAGGACGATGGATATCTCTGGGTCCACGGTTCTTAAGGCTGATCCTCCAATTAGCTGTGAACCACCCAGTCTCACTGAGATTGCACAGGTGGTGAACCAGCTGAGGAGAAGGGGGGGGGGGGGGTTGCAGGGATCTGTGGTATCCAGGGGTGAACTTCTCCAGGCTACTGGTAGGGCTGTCCTCCTGGCATTGTAAGCAATCTTTGCTTCCATTTGGGAGACTGGCATCATCCCAACTGACTGGAAAACAGTACTTGTCGTCCCTATCTGGAAAGGGAAGGGTGATCTCTTGGACTGCAGCAACTACAGGGGGATAACACTGCTCTCCGTGCTGGGTTAGGTCCTTGCTAGGGTTATCCTTAATAGAATCCGTAATCACTTGCTCACCTACCAGTGACCGAAGCAGTCTGGTTTTACGCCTAAGAAGTCTACCATCCACTGCATCCTGGCACTGAGGGTTCTCATGGAGCACAAACACGAATAGCGGCATACAGTGATCCCTCCTCGATCGCAGGGGTTGCGTTCCAGAACCCCCCGTGAAAGGTGAAAATCCGCAAAGTAAAAACCATACGTTTATATTGTTATTTTATATTGTCACGCTTGGGTCACGTATTTGCACAGAAACACAGGAGGTTGTAGAGACAGGGACTTTAAAACACTGCAAACAAACATTTGTCTCTTTTTCAAAAGTTTAAACTGTGCTCCAAGACAAGACAGAGATGACAGTTCCGTCTCACAATTAAAAGAATGCAAACATATCTTCCTCTTCAAAGGAGTGTGTGTCAGGAGCAGAGAAGGTTAGAGAGAGAGAGACAGAGAGAGAAAAGCAAACAATCAAAAATCAATAGGTGCTGTTCGGGCTTTTAAGTCTGCGAAGCACTGCCTGACAAAGCAGCCACAAGGAATGGAGCAACGTGAAGGTAGTCTTTCAGCATTTTTTAGAGGAACGTCCGTATCCTCTAGGCCAGTGTGCATACAGCTCGTCTGCTCATACCCCCTCCGTCAGGAGCAGAGAATGTCAGAGAGAGATTGAAAAGCAAACAATCAATAGGTGCTGTTCGGGCTTTTAAGTTTGCGAAGCACTGCGCGGGAAGCATATTGTATATCATTGAGGAGTTTTATTTAATACATAATACGTGCTCTGATTGGGTAGCTTCTCAGCCATCCGCCAATAGCACCCCTTGTATGAAATCAACTGGGCAAACCAACTGAGGAAGCATGTACCATAAATTAAAAGACCCATTGTCCGCAGAAATCCACAAACCAGCGAAAAATCCGTGATATATATTTAGATATGCTTACATATAAAATCCGCGATGGAGTGAAGCCGGGAAAGTCGAATATATAGCGAGGGATCACTGTAGTTTCTTTGCAGCCTTTGTCGATTTTCGCAAAGCGTTCAACTCAGTTGATTGTGCTGCCCTGCGGGACATCCTGAAGGTTCGCGGGATCCTCTCGAGGTTGCTGGATATCATGGCCGGCCTGTACACTGGTATTGTGAGTGCTGTGCAGAGTATAGGCAGGACCTCTGTGTTTTTTCCAGTTGATTCTGGGGTTCGTCAGGGGTGGGTTCTTGTTCCTACTCTGTTCAATGCCTGTATGGACTTTGCTGACAATGCTGTGATCTTCACGGAGTCAATGGAGGCTCTGAACGGGGTGCTTAAGAGACTGAGCAAGGAGTCCGAGTGTCTGGGCTTGTGAGTGTCCTGGATAAAAACCAAAATCCAGGCCTTTAATGACCTCTTGGGTACAGCCATCAGCAGTGTGTCTATTTGCAGAGAGAGTGTTGACCTTGTTGAGAGGTTTACTTACCTTGGCAGTGACACTCATGTCTCTGGTAACTCTTCCTATGAAGTCAGTAGACGGATTGGGAGAGCATGGGGGGTTATGAGGTTGCTGGAAAGGGGTGTGTGGCGCTCCCGATATCTATGCAAAAGGACGAAGGTCCAAGTCTTTAGAGTCCTGGTGCTTTCTGTCTTGCTATATGGTTGCGAGACATGGATCCTATCCAGTGACCTGAGACGAAGACTGGACTCCTTTGTCTCTCCGGAAAATCCTTGGGTACCATTGATTTGACTTTGTGTCGAATGAGCGGTTGCTCACGGATTCCCGAATGAGGCATATTACCTGCATTGTGAGGGGGTGTCAGTTATGGCACTACGGCCATATGGAGCGTTTCCACGAGGGTGATCCGGCTCGTATGATTCTCATTGTTGGGGAACCAAGTGGCTGGACCAGGCCAAGGGGTCGCACACGTAACACCTGGCTGCGACAGATAGAGGGTCGTTTCCGGTGGGTTGGACTGGACCGCATGTCTGCCTGGGGGTTGCAAACCGGGATCCTGAGTTGTTTCATCGTGTAGTGGGTGCAGCAACGCACTGTACCAGTGCATGCTCCCCGACTTGACTTGACATGGACATACAGTATTTACTTACCTACCCAGAAAAAATGTCACGTGCAGGAATTGGTTATTTTATTGTTATTTCTTTTTGATGATACTTAACCCCATTAAGAAATTGGAAAAAAGTAAGCACCAGAGCTGTGAAAGTCTCATTCATAAGTGAAAACCTGATAATAAAAAAGCAGTACAACAGGCTTTTGTGGTGTGATAAATAATGTTGCCAATTTCTTTGAAACTGATTCAGTGTTATACAGTA
>JANRMT010052100.1:390-11449 GCA_026402145.1 Polypterus bichir lapradei | reverse complement strand
ATATATCACTCGCTCGCTTCTTATTGTTTCGCTGCCTTCTCAATTATATAATGCATGTTTTCTTCAGCGCTTTTTGGGGCTCTTCCTGGTTTTCTACGTACTGCGTGATTACGTGAGAGGCGTGATGATGTCAAACTCCGCCCCCACGGGTTTCAAGCTCATCTCCATTACAGTAAATGGAGAAAAACAGCTTCCAGTTATGACCATTACGCGTAGAATTTCGAAATGAAACCTGCCCAACTTTTGTAAGGAAGCTGTAAGGAATAAGCCTGCCAAATTTCAGCCTTCTACCTACACGGGAAGTTGGAGAATTAGTGATGAGTCAGTCAGTGAGTGAGTGAGTGAGTGAGTGAGTGAGTGAGTGAGTGAGTGAGTGAGTGAATGAGTGAGTGAGTGAGGGCTTTGCCTTTTATTAGTATAGATATAAATTATATTTATTATGTATTATTATATCACTCTGGGGCTAACACACTATTTATCATGTGCCAATCAATCACAGCGGTATCGTCAGGTACATCTCCCACCAATGCTCATGGATGTGTACTGAGTGCATATGTCTCAGGCCTTCATTAGGAAGATAGTGAGAAGTGTGGACAAACACAGAAATGGAAATAGTGAGTGACAAAGAGGGGATGGAAGAAGACTACAAGTGATTGTCAGCAAGCTGAAGACTCCCTTAACTTGAGTTGACACCTTCAACAAAGCCTGAACAGTGGAGCTGCAACTGTTTAGAGCTGCAATATTCTAGTGTGAACCACAATTTAGTGTTTTATGGCACCACAAAATGAACTACTGTAGGTACTGATCTGATGCTGTAACATCATGGTTTTATATACAGTTCTTAACCTCAGTACCACATATCACGCAAGTATGAAAGACACCTCACGCCTGGACAAACTTGTTAAGAAGGCAGGCTCTATTGTAGGAGTAAAGTTGGACAGTTTAACATCTGTGGCAGAGCGACGGGCATTAAGCAAACTCCTGTCAATCATGAATAATCCACTGCATCCACTGAACAGTGTCATCTCCAGGCAGAGGAGTAGCTTCAGTGACAGACTTTTGTCACTGTCCTGCTCCACTGACAGACTGAGGAGATCGTTCCTCCCCCGATCTATGCGACTCTTCAATTCCACCCGGGGGAGTAAATGCTAACTTTTTTCATTTTTATTACTATTTAATTTAATATTGTTTCTTTGTATCAGTATACTGCTGCTGGATTATGTGAATTTCCCCTTGGGATTAATAAAGTATCTATCTATCTATCTATCTATCTATTAACCCAGCATACAGTATCTTCCTACTTTCTTACATTTTGCATCTTCTTTTTACGTAAAACACCTGAATTCCCAACCTTTCAGTATTTCTACTCTGAACTACTTATTACAATTGACTAATAATTAAAATAAATTTAAAAAATCAGAGAAAACTCATCTTTTATTTTCTTTGGCAAGAGAATAAACTATTTGAAAGGTAGTCTTTCTAGGACAATTTTAACATGTGTAAGAAGACTAACAGCTTTTTTAAGCTTTAAGATGTTCTTCAGTGCTATAAAAGTTCAGGAAGACACACTTTTAAAACTATGACAGCTAAAAGTTAAGATTATTGCACGTTACAGTATATGTAAGAAAGGCATCCTTATAAAAATCAGTTTCAGTTTAACTGTCAGTAAAAAAGATACTTTACAGACAGCTTTTGGTTTACAAAAAAGCAAATAATTTGTCACAGAATGAAGTCTAACATCAGAAGATCTCAGATGTTTTACAAGTTGATCCAAGGTAAGCACCTTAAATGCATATTTTATGGGGGGTACTGTTTCTCAAAAGCCTTACACCATTGAGAAGAGCTTGTGAGACTCTCACTGGTTTTCTTGAAATGAGTGACAGGGCCGTGCATGAGAATCAGTGTATCACCTCACCACCTCACATTTTATTTAAGGTGCCTTTCATGACATTCAAGGTCACCTCACAGAGTAAAATCCTGGTAGTAAAACAACAGTAAACGTTAAACCAAAATTTAAAGTTAAAACAATAAGTAAACATTAATCAACAGTAAAACTGGCATGAACAAAGCAATAATGGACAACGGTGAATATCATACAAAACAGTGGACTCACAGTGCAAAGGCTTTTCAGAATAAATGAGTTTTAAAAACATTTTTAAACTGTCCAATGGAGTCCAGATTTCAGATGTGGGAGGGTAAAGTGTTCCAGAGATTGCATAACTTGATATAACATATTACATTAAATACTTTATATTCATATTATTTTAATTAGAATGCATTTTGTTTTTAAACTCTGAAGACCATTACATCAATTCCAAAGTAAAATATCAGATTAGATTAGAGTAAAACCTTATATTGAAATAGCTTAAACTGTAGGCTGGTAAGAAAATTCACCCTTCCATCCTGGGAAAAGAGCTATATAAATAAAATGTATTATTATTATTATTATTATTATTATTATTATTATTATATTCTAACATCATATCCAGGTTTGTTGTCATGAGGAGTCAGTGCCTATTCCTAGATGCAATACAAGAGCCCACCCTGAATGTGCCGCCATCCTACTGCAGGTCATAGTCATGCATAAACCCAGATTCACTATCAAGAAGGTAGTTATGAGTTGTCATTTTTTTTAAACACTTGTGTTTGGAATGTGGGAAGACAGACAGAGAATACATATAAAAATTCATACAAGCACAGGGAGAGCATGCATAATCTATAAAACTCAGGACGCAGGAGTTACGAGGCAACAATGTTTACCACTGTGCACATTTCCACCCCAGTAAGAACATTCAGTATAGTACTTTTTTTAGAAGTGGAAAAGTTACTGGCTTTCTGTTCTGTCTAAAAAACAAGACTATTAATAAAACAGATGATCCATATTGTCCACCTCAGCTCATCAACTCAACCATAGACTTTTTATACCATGTGACAGTAGAGGGCGCTGTCGCTCTTCCAAATTTGCAGACAACACGTCCAGACACCAGGAAAACGTATCAGAAATGAATTTAATTTCTTATATACTGTGCACAAAGCACCTCCACAATACACAATAATAACCAACAATAATCAATACAATAATCCTCCTCTCCACCCAGCAGCTCCATCACACTTCCTCCCAACTCCGGCTCCACTTGCTGGGTTTCCCACAGTTCTATAAATAGTCCTTGACCCAGAAGCGCTCCTGTCCTTCAGTCCACGTGATCCAATAGCAATTCTGGGTCAGCTGAAGATTTATATTTTCCTTCAGCCCGGAAGTACTTCTGTCCTTCCATCCTAATGACTTGGGAGAACTTCCAGGTTATAATAGAAACAATAATCTTCGTGTCTCCCTGGCGGCTCCCACGGTATCCAGCAGGGCTATGATGCCGAAATCCATTTTCCATGATGCCCTGTGGGAATCCAGAGCACCTCCATATTGCAGGGAGGACTCCATCTAGCGGTCTGGATGTATTGACCGGGATAAACTCTCACAACCAATTAAACTGCTTCTGCGAACATTACACAGTTTCATCTTTAATCTGTTTTATACTTAGCTATCCTGGAGATAAAATCAGCGTCCTCAACATTTGTTTTTGATATGTGTCAGATATTAAAATAATATAAATTGCTTTATAACTAATAATTTCAGATATGGTCAGTTAAATAACCATGGTCCACAACTGACATTTATGAGAACACAATTAAAAAGTGCTGATTAAATGATCAAGGTAATCTATTCATTAAAGCCTCTATTTTTCTTTTGTTTAGATACAGTTCTAATGGTTTTAAGAATACATTTAATATGCCTAGAAAAACAGGCATGTTGAAAAATGTTCATATGTACACAGGATGGTAGTTTTGTGTGGAAACTGATTTTAATTATTTGTGTCTCGCTGTCTCATTTTTCTTTGTTTAAATGTCAGTATATATATTATATACGAGAATTTATATTTTAGCCTCCAAAGTCTTCTAATAAGCAAAGAATTCAGAACACCTACTGTCAGGTTGTCTGCTTCATTTACTTGAACTTCTGCATGATTGCTTATAATTATAGGCTATACATAGTCAAACCTAAATAAGCCCACCTGACACTATTTTTTTCTTATTCTTCAAAGAAAAAATATCATCATAGAATTTGTTGTGTAATTATGTTTTTTATTTTGAAAATAGATACATAAATATGCTGCATGTATACTGTGATGAATTTGTGCTCTTTCCAGAGATTGTTGCTGAATTTTGTCTGATGCTTGCTGTAATAGGCTCGAGCTTCCCGGCAACTACCATTTGGATAATTGGGTATACACTACCCATTATACACAGTATATTGCTGTTTAAATGTTTTGGAACACCCCCATTTTTTTAGTTTTTCTTAAAATTTAAGCAGTTCAAGTTCAGCAAATAATCTTTAAGGGTAAGCAGTAAACTACCATAGGTTATAACAAAGTTCAAGTTGCCAAAGACTCAAAATTAATGCAGTTTTCAGAGTTATGCAAAAAGGCATTTTTCAGTAAATAGGCAATTCATTTACAAATTAAATCACTTCTGCAGCAGTGGAAGTTAATTAAGCCTTAACATTTGATGCAAACAATTCCTACAGGTGTCCCAACTTGTGTTGATTACTTGCAATCCCTCTGGCTGTATAAAGCAGTGTGTTGCCATGTCCTCTGAAGCATTATCTGGACAATATTGCACTATGTAATTTTGGAAAAAGATCTGAAAGACCTAAAGCCAGAATCAGAAGATACGTTTCTGTGAGTCAACATCTTGCGTGGTAGGCACCTCACAGGACAACATCTTCATGCACAGTATCTCCGATGGTGTATTTTGTTCTATGCTTTAATTTCAGAGTACAATGAGACTGGTGGTGTTTTCTGCCCATGTAAGCCTCATTTTCTTTTAGCTATTGGCTAAAGCAATTTGGCTTTCTTAATGCCATTTGACCTTCACATTAGAAAGCAACATGCCTTACTTTGACCACTATCCTGTGGTTGAAGTCTTACAAAATACTGGACTAAATGTACATAAAAATTTTATATTATGCATTTCCATCCATTCATTATTACATGCAGAGAAAAATGCTGTAAAGGATAAAATATTAAAAAGAGAGTTTTATCGAAAGAAGGAATAAGTCCTCAAATAAAATAAATAACAATACAATGAGCTGTATGAAGAGATGGTGTTATATAATAAGGCAGATTAAGTATGTGTATACTGCATATACAGTACATGTGAATGGTTCTACAAAGGAGTCTATATAAACTAAATAGGACACATCCTGTACATGTGTAGATTGATGGAAAAAATGTTATATCATACAAAAAGGGAGGATATCATGTTTAGAGACAGATTAATTAAAATTTTATTACATACTGTAAAGTATTCAGGCAGATTAAAAAATTTATATGGAAATTAATTGTTTGTAAACTACAGACTGAGTAAAAGAACAGAAAATATTAATTGTAAGGTAAAATACACCATCAATATTAATATTGTAGTGGTCAGCATATCACTTGAACATTCTCACTGCAGCTTACAAGTCTTGGCAGGTGGAGAATGCTGGTGCTTATAAATAAAGCCTCATAGATAACAACTGTGGGATCGCGGAGATGGTCATGGCACGGAAAGACAGTCGGGGACACCAAACTAGTGGAATATTCTTTCTACTTTAAGTGACTGTTATTTTTATGAGGCATTTCCTGAGGCCTTAATAATGGGCAGATGATTTTCTAGAAGCCTGACTGTGAATCATTTACTGTTAAATAAATGTGACCAATGTTGGGCTTAACTCTCATTTGGCGTGTGTCTCAGTCTTTCAATGCATGGTAAATGCTACAATATATGTATTAGCAGTTATATGAGGTCAAAGAAAGTGGAATATAAGCTTGATAACTTTGAACATGCAAAGTCTAAAACAATAGAAAAATGCTATAATATAGTGAAACAAAAATAATAGTCAAACATTGGATCTAGAAAAGACAAACCCTCTAGAACATTTTATTAGGAGTTTTTAGAGAATGCTATGCTATATTCCATAGAAAAAATATTTGGTAAACTTGAATATAGCACTATATTAGCTGATTCTACTCACCTAATGTAGTGAATGGTCTAACATTTTAAAATCTACTAACTGAAAGCTTAAAAAAAAATTGTTTAACATGATGGTAGATGATAGTAAGACAGCGACATAGTAAATAACAGCGCTGTTGCCTTACACTGTCGGTGCATTTCAGTACTGGTCTTGACATTGTTTGTGCTATATGTGCAAATTTTCATACTGTCTGAGTGGGTAGTCATCCCACTTTCCAATCATGCACTGAAAAAATGATTCAGTAGAGGAACTTAATGCAATTATGTGTAGAAATTCCACATAAGTCAATTATCTCAAACTTTGTTCACTGTGGTTAGTCTAACACCAATTACATTAGTTACTCTAACTGTAGCCTAATTAATTAATAATAAGTAATAATGTAAAACAAATGGTTTTGTTAATCTATGAGTGACTATAATACAAATGTGTTTTTTGCATACTCATGATAATTTCTTAACATTTAAGTTAAATCAAAACAAGAACCTTGTGACAATGCGGGTTCGTTGCATGCTCCCATCTTCTGTCTGGGAGCCCTTGAACCCGTCACCGTCGGTAATGTTACCGATGAGCTTAGCAGTGAGGCAACAACAAAGCAAGGGGATGGTGTACTAAAGTGCCAAGTGCTTTTATTTAAAACAATCAAAACAAAAGAGTCTTCATATAAGTGCAGTGCTTCAAAAGTTCAATAAATAAATAATCCAATAAAAGCATGTGAAAAAGTGGAGGTTAAAAACAATAGAAAAAAGTCTTCTTAAAACAATGAAGTTAAAAGACAGTATAACAGGAAGCATTCTTTTAAAAACCAACAACAAGAAGCCTGGTGCCTTAATACCTACTCCCCTACTACCCCCGTCTGGGCTTCTCAATAGGGGAGTCGTCCTACTTGCAGTTGACCTTCTCTGCTACTGACTGGTCAGTTGCCTTTCCGATCCTTGGCTCCGGTAGGCACCACCGAACAGCGACTTGGGATTCCCCTAACGACCAAGGCTGTCACGTTGGGGACACCACGTCCCAAGTCCCGACTCCCGCTGCCTTCCACGGCCTTACACGGAGAGTCCTCTGCCTTCCGGTCACTCCCGCCCTCCAAAGTAAACTCTGCAGGAGTGACCATAATACTAATCCCCCCGTCTGCTCAGCTGCCACAAGCCTGCTTTCGCTCGTTTGTTCTCCCACACAAGCTTTCTCCCTCTCCTCACTGCTTCCTGCTTTTTCCTCCACAACCTCCGTTATCTTCTTTCTTTCTTTTTTTTTTCGTTCTACCCTTTTTTCATCTTCTACCTCCTTTTCCTAGCCGGCTCACGCTTCTATATATGTGGAGAGGGCATAGCAGCTGCGACAAATTAGCAGACCCAGGAACAATCACGGATGTTAGCAGTTTCTCACCTGTGCACTTAGGTGAGAAACGCCCACACCACAGATTGCCCTGAGAACTGCTTCAGCCACAACCAAAACGCCCCCTCGCTAAGCCGTGAGCGCGGTGATTATTTATTTAAAACTGGCCTTTGTTGAGAGAGCTGTGGACCTGCTATACCACAAACCTTAATAGAAACAACCTCTTAAAAAGTATTTGGCTAATGTTTAAACCATTGAACGGGTGACATTCATTGTTAAAAAAATGATTTCAAAAGTTATAGCATACTACAGTATGCCCTTTCCTTTTTATGCCTGTGTAAAATATACTTTTTTCGTTTACAAGAGATAACTTACTATAATGCCATCGTTCATAGTTATTACATGTATTTCATGATACCATTTTATAGACTTAATAAAATATTTTAGTTATGGAAGGCATACACCACACACCAAACCACATTTGAAACAGCTGTGGTATTACAGATTATTGCCCTGAAACTCAGTGAATTTTATAAAGTACATGGAATGATCACCCAAATCCCCTTTCTCTATTCTATGTTGTTTCATCCATGTCTTCCCTATTACTTTCTTCATCTTGCTCTTTTTACAGTTTCTATTGTTCCTTTGCTCTCTATCACATTCATTTTTAGGTGCTTGGATGCTAACTTATTATTTTGCCTGTGCCCTTCTGTTCTTTCTTAATGATGTTTGACTTATTTTAGTTTGCCACATGGTTTTCTTTGCTGCCCAATTGTAAGTCTGTTCATAATGTGTTTAATAACAATAAACTTCTGAAATTCAGTGTGGTCTGTGGTAGACTGGCATTTTAACAGTTTTGGATTTCTTCATGTTATGACTGGTGAAAATAGATATATAAAAGTGAGTGTGGCCTGTGGTACAGTAACAAGTGCTTACCCCTCTCAGTCTTGTATTGTAACTAGCAAAATCATGCAAATATTAGTGATTCTGTTCCCAGAATCCTTATCGTTATCTAAAATGTGCTGATTCCTGTTGAATAATCTTTGAGTCTGCCCCCCTGGGTTTCTTTTGATAAGCTATTGTACCTTTCAAGTTTCAAAATTGCAAGTCCTGCTTTTTCTTGCATCAGTGGTCTTGTATTGTTGGATCAGAACATTTTATTTGATGTCCATTTAGTTGTGTCAATCCACCATGAAATGCATCTATGCAGGTGAAATTTCACCACAGTGGAATTTCTACAAAATTTCAATGTTTGCATATGGTTTTTGTCTAGCCTAGTTTTATCTAATTGTTTTTATCTAGAACTCATAGCAGTGTTATTTTCCCACAAAACCTTCATTTAAGAAAAAAAAAAAAAGATTATTTTTTTATCTTGGTAATCTGCGGTGGGCTGGTGCCCTGTCCAAGGTTTGTTTCCTGCCTTGCGCCCTTGAGTTGGCTGGGATTGGCTCCAGCAGAACCCCGTGACTCTGTAGTTAGGATATAGCGGGTTGGATAATGGATGGATGGATATCTTGGTAATGTCTATAACATTCAATTTGGATAATTTTCATTTTCTAATGGATACAAGGATTCATTGTTTTTAATTAAAACAATTTCATATTACATCTATACTAATAAAAGGCAAAGCCTTTACTCACTTATTGACTGACTGACTGACTCACTCACTCATCACTAATTCTCCAACTTCCCGTGTAGGTAGAAGGCTGAAATTTGGCAAGCTCATTCCTTACAGCTTACTTACAAAAGTTGGGCAGGTTTCATTTCGAAATTCTACGCGTAATGGTCATAACTGGAACCTATTTTTCTGCATATACTGTAATGGAGTTCAGCTTGATGGCCATGGAGGGCGGAGTTGCATCTTACATCATCACGCCTCCCACGTAATCACGTGAACTGACTGTGAGCGCAGTACGTGGAAAACAAGGAAGAGCTCCAAAAAGCGCTGAAGAAAACATCCATCCATCCATCCATCCATTATTCAACCCTGCTGAATCCGAACACAGGGTCACGGGGGTCTGCTGGAGCCAATCCCAGCCAACAAAGGCCACAAGGCAGGAACTAATCCCGGGCAGGGTGCCAATCCACCGCAGGTGAAGAAAACATGCATTATACAATTGAGAAGGCAGCGAAACAATAAGAAGCGAGCGAGTGACACATACAAGCATATTCATAAGTGCAGCTACTGCGGAAACAAAGCACGGTGTAAACCGTAAGTTTAAATTAAGTTTATAGACATGCTCCCACTGCTGTTTGTCATGCACAGTGACGCATACAAGCATATTCATGACTGCAGCTACTTTGGAAACAAAGCGCGGTGTAAACCTAAAGTTTAAATTAAGTTCATAGACAGGCTGCCGTTGGCGTTTGTCATGCCCACGGCTAATGCGGGATACAAGTTTAATGAGAGGACGCAGGATATAAACGAGAGTTTTGATCACTTTGTAACTAAGTTAAAATTGCTGGTGAGGGGCTGTGCTTATGCAAATTCTGAGAGACTGTGTTTGTGGGGGGATTGACAGTTGGAGCGGGTGGGGGAGTGACGTCATCCTCTCCCCTCCCATTCACCTCATTTCACTCTGAGCTGAGTGCCGCAGCTAACGCGTTCTTGCAAGAGCGACTTTGTCACGCTGCCACCAAATACTCACAGAAAAATTCATTAGTTAATACACACGCTGTCTCTAGAGTTTCTCCACACTCTGAATCCTCCAGGTACTACTTACAAAAGGTTACATTGACAATCATGTTACGTTATTTTTAAAATGTTTCCTTTTCTTAGCACAAGCACAGCTGAGAAGCTTCGATGCATGTGCTCCATAACGCGTTAAAAAAAAACGCATTTAATCACACTTTGCATTCCAAGCAAAGGAGAACTTCTCTCAATGCATGATTTCCTGGTACACCGATTACATTGATGCACACATCAGAGCTACAAAAATATAAGAGTCGGAAGAAAGCGTGTTGCTAGGACTGATTGGAGGAAAATTTCATTTCAAAAGACTACCCGACGGAAGCCTTGATAAAAGTGTGGTTTTGTGCAAACTGTGCAAAAAGTAGTTTGCATAACACCGAGGCACTTCAATCTTACGGTACCATCTAAATGCAAAACATGTTACAGCGAACACAGAAACTGTGTATGCTGTTAGCACTAGCAGTACGAGTTTGAGTACCAACAAAAGGTGTCAGCAGCCCAAAACTGATGAAATGACTGACTTCAGGACCAAAATTAGTAAGTCAACATCGGTCAAACTTACAAATTCTCTCGCAAAATGGATTGCTTTGGACTGTAGACCACTAACAGAGGTGGACGATAGGGGGTTAGAAAATGTGCTACAGTTAGCGTCAGGTGATCCAACTTTTCAACTGCCGTGCCGAGAGACTATTTCAAGTAAAATTCAACAGCTTTATGACACTGAAAAGCAAGCAAAATTAGATGCATTACAGAAAGCGGACTTTTTGGCTCTTATTGGGAACTAGCAAAATACCCACGCTTCGCAGCGGAGAAATAGTGTGTTAAAGAAGTAATGAAAAAGAAAAGGAAACCTTTTGAAAATAACGTAACATGATTGTTAATGTAATTGTTTTGTCATTGATATGAGTGTTGTTGTCATATCTATCTATCTATCTATATATATCTATATATATATATATATATAT
>JANRMT010052087.1:0-10131 GCA_026402145.1 Polypterus bichir lapradei | reverse complement strand
TTTGGGGAGCAAGATGGGGACTCGCACTTCACAGCGCACACACACACAGTCACAATGCTGTAGTAAACAGTATACACTCGTACGGATGTGGACTATATGAGTGAGGCACACAGACTCAGACAGAGAATAGGAGACGATTGCCAGAGAGAGAGAGAGATAGAGACGCGCTGGGTGAGCAAGCGAGATAAGGAGAGAGAGAGAGAGAGAGACGCGCTGGACGAGCGAGCGAGATAAGGAGAGAGAGAGAGAGAGACGCGCTGGGCGAGCGAGATAAGGAGAGAGAGAAAGAGAGATGCGCTGGGCGAGCGAGATAAGGATAGAGAGAGAGAGACGCGCTGGGCGAGCGAGCGAGTGAGATAAGGAGAGAGAGAGACGCGCTGGGCAAGCAAGATAAGGAGAGAGAGAGAGACGCGCTGGGTGAGCGAGCGAGCGAGATAAGGAGAGAGAGAGAGAGACATGCTGGGCGAGCGAGCGAGCTAGATAAGGAGAGAGAGAGAAAAACCATCAGCTCAGTTGTGATCACATGACGCTCAGCAGACAAAGTGTATCCATACTATTCGTATTGCAAGACATCGCTCGTTTATCAAGTCAATATTTATTAAAAATTTTTGCTCGTCTTGCAAAACACTCGTAAACCGAGGTTCCACTGTACTTCTAAAGGGACACCTCTCAAAATGTATGGCTAGCACCTCTTGGAAGCTGGTTTCTTAGTTCTAAGACATTCTTAAAGGAGGAAAAAAATTACATTTAAAGACACAGTCATGCACATAGTGGTAACAATTGTGATTGCAGATTTTATAGCAATTAAATTCTATCCAGGTGGTGTTTTCTGGTAACCCTGAGTGAACATCACTTCTTTAATTTTAAGCAATACATATTTGATGTTAAAGTCTTACTACTAAAAATCTTAAAAAAGAGAATGAGATTTACTATAGGGAGCTGTTGAAGTGTCTGGTCATCCAGGAAAAACATTTATTCATGTACTCAATAAAATAAGTAACCAATAACAATTTCAGGAAGTATATTACAAAAAAATACAAAAAAAAAAAATCTGTGAAAGTATTTACAGTGATCCCTCGCTATATCACGCTTCGACTTTCGCGGCTTCACTCTATCGCGATTTTTTTCTCATACACGCTTACATCACTACGCATGCGCTTTCTGAGAACTTTTATCTAAGCCCTACGATGGCTCCTAAACGTGCTGCTTTTTCTAAGCCTTCTGACAATAAAACTAAGCGCCGGAGGAAGATGCTTACTATCCAGGAGAAGGTGAAACTCTTGGATATGATTAAAGATGGCAATACCCTACAAAAGCCTCCTCACGCATATGAAAAGACAGCGCCAGCAACTGCCTATCAAGATGTTCTTCAGCCGCGCACCCAGACACCCACTGCCTTCTCCTAGTACTTCTTCACTGAAGACAACAACGCACCTGCTGAAGATACTGCACCGCCTCTGAAGACTTTCCTACTAAGGTCGTGCCTTTATAGGTTAGTGGTTGTGTGCAATTAAATGTACAGTACAATAATCTACTATATAAAAGCGTTCGGGATTGTCCTTCCGTCCCGTGAGTGCAAAGCGTAGCGGTATTCCGCTTATTACAGACTTACTACTTGCGGCTTGAGGTACGAAGCGACGCGATGTGAGCAGAGTTCTGGTGCTCTCATCATTCCCTTGCTTTTGTGCGCGATGCGCTGGAAAAATAGACAAAATTATGTCTCTGGAAATAATTAATGTTGATGAAGTACAAATGCCTCACCGCGTAGTAAATATCAGGGGAGATGGTGCTTGCTTATTCTCATCTATAGCTTATTTAGTGCATGAAACTCCGTCTTTAGCGGTATAGATTCGGGCTGACATTGTACGACTTTGGACAGGAACTTGAGGGGATAAAAAAAAACAGGTTTTCGGGAGATGTTATGAATGGGCACTTTAATGTTCTCATTCCCTACACTTACATGCCTGATGTACACATGGAGCGCACAAAAATTGAGGAGTGCGCCTAGTAATATGATATTTGTAACGTCTAATATGTCTTATTTTCTCTTATTTTGTCTAATATATTGGGTAATACGAGTGTAATGGTGACTAAAGGGTGTTATTTCATGTCTAGAGGGCTCTAATAATGTTAAAAAACGTATTTAGAAGGTCGTAAACAGGTTTTCTATACTCTGTGAAAATATTTGATTTATAAATAAAGAATCCTACTTCGCGAAAATTCATTTATCACGGTAGAGTCTGGAACGGATTAACCGTGATAAACGAGGGTTCACTGTACATTGAAAAATTAAAAGGTAATGAAGAATAACAGCCAAGAGGATTTGTTTATACATTTCTTTTTCCAATGCACATTTCCTTGTTCTGCCTAATTTCAAATAGTTATGTACTATTGTTATGATGGAGTTTTACAATCAGCGAAAGAATAGGTTTATTGAATTATACGGTCGTTATTGACACTATGAACAGAGTATATTAAAATTCTTACTTGCATCTGGTAATTAACATGTAACATGTCACCACTCTTTGGCACCATGCGGAGTATAACTAACTACCATCTTTTGTTTTTTACCTGAAATAGCTACCATACCTTGAGAATATAAAGGGTAGCAGAGGAAACATCATATAATATAGTTAATTTGTATCTCAGTGGGTCCCAAGAATCAAGTTTTGGAACGACTAATCTAGTGTAACTCATGCATTGTTTCAGTGAAAGGGATCCCAAGTTAAGACAAAAGTACTATAGTGTTTAAAGGAAGTGTCAGCATGTTCGACTGGAGCACTTCATTTCTGTGCTTGCTTGCCCACATGCACTAAGGCCATTGTATAATTTAATAGAGGCCTTACAGTAGTGTGGTGAGCCATACAATTGGAGTATGTTCATGTCAGCTAGTCATTCTAGCCCCTACTCATACCGTCTCTTATTGGCTATCTCTCTCACCACTTCACCACCTAACAGCAAATGTGTGGTGAGTGTACTGGCGCAAAAATGGCTGCCATCACATCATCCAGGTGGATGCTACACATTAGTGGTGGTTGAAATAGCTCAACACTTAATATGAAAAGCATTTTGAGTAGTGAGAAAAGTGTTATATAAATGTAAAGAATTATTATTATTATTAAAATTAAATTTAATGATCTATCTATTTAGATAGATAGATAGATAGATAGATAGATACTTTATTAATCCACAAGGGGAAATTCACATACTCCAGCAGCAGCATACTTATAAAAACAATATTAATTAAATACAAATGCAGTGCAAGTTAAAAAATGCAAGGTGGAGAATGCAAGGCAGGTATAACAGTCAATAACATTGTATAATGTTAACATTAACCCCCCCGGTAGAATTGAAGAGTCGCATAGTGTGGGGGAGGAATGATCTCCTCAGTCTGTCAGTGGAGCAGGACAGTGACAGCAGTCTGTCGTTGAAGCTGCTCCTCTGTCAGGAGATGATCCTGTTTAGTAGATCTAGTGGATTCCCCATGATTGACAGGAGCCTGCTCAGCGCCCGTCGCTCTGCCACAGATGTCAAACTGTCCAGCTCCGTGCCTACAATAGAGCCTGCCTTCCTCACCAGTTTGTCCAGGCATGAGGCATCCCTCTTCTTTATGCTGCCTCCCCAGCTCAGCACCACGTAGAAGAGGGTGCTCGCCACAACCGTCTGATAGAACATCTGCAGCACCTTATTGCAGATGTTGAAGGACGCCAGCCTTCTAAGGAAATATAGTTGGCTCTGTCCTCTCTTGCACAGAGCATCAGTATTGGCAGTCCAGTCCAATTTATCATCCAGCTGCACTCCCAGGTATTTATAGGTCTGCACTCTCTGCACACAGTCGCCTCTGATAATCACGGGGTCCTTGAGGGGCGTGGGCCTCCTAAAATCCACCATCAGCTCTTTGGTTTTTCTGGTGTTCAGTAGTAGGTGGTTTGAGTCACACCATTTAACAAAGTCCTTGATTAGGGTCCTATACTCCTCCTCCTGCCCACTCCTGATGCAGCCCAACGATAGCAGTGTTGTCAACGGTGTTATAAAGTTTAATATTGTCAATGTTACTTGTGCCTTGTGTCCATAACCTCCCCATTTTTTGACCTTGACTGGCTTATTTTAATACATATCTACATTACTCTCATCTAGTGCTGACACACCACCCAATATGTCTCGGCAGGCAGACTAGCAAAAATTCAAAACACACATTTAGCCAGCTTCACCTCAAGCCACTCAATAATTAAACATTTATTAAAACTTAACATTTTGGTGTTTTTTTCTAAAGGATGGTATGAAATGAAATACTTGTGTTTTGATCTGGTGTTAAATTAAAATTATTGTGGTGTTTTGTAATGTCTTTTTATGGGTTTTAATCATCGAGGAATCCAAAAATAACATTAGTTTTTCATGTTACTGCAATTTGAGAATATAGAAAATGTTTATCCTTTTGCTTCAATACCATTTTATTTGACCTTGGATCCAACCATTTTGTGCACATTTGTTTTGCTGTTCAGTATGGCATTGCAATGGTCGACTTCCAGGGTCATGCATTCAGATTAGATAAAAACTATATTGGTATGTGATTTTTGCAATAAAGTTTTTTCCTGGTTAATGAACTTGCATATGGTATTCAGACCTTTGATTTTTCATTAGCATTTATTTAACTCAATCAGTTAGACTTTTGGCTATGAGATTTGCATGATTTTTAAACTACTTCTCATGCATTGATCAATCCACAATCCTCATTCTGGGTCAATTCAAACTATCTTTGTTAAGGACTGGAGATTTTATACTATTTTTTTCTAAATTAAAGGACTGGGTCAGTTTCAGTGATGTATTGGGACAAAACACAGTGCTTATATAGATTATAGACTTATAATGAAAACTTTTGGCATACCCAAGCACTGTCGGTACAGGAAGAAGTTAAACAATCAGACACTAGGATCAACTTCAAATCAAACTCAAGTGAATGTCTTCCCACCCACAGATATCACTGTAAAGGCTGACTGGCGTGACCTCTAATCAACAGAAATTGAAATAAAGTTAATCTAAAGAGAAGACAGATTGCCCTGAACATAGTGCTACAGTAATTCAGAACTGAAATCGGAGCACAGGAAAAAGCCTAGGACATACAAAAGGAACCCCAGATACCTCAAAGTAAGTAATTCTCTTTTCTTAGGAAAAAGCTATGAAACAATTCATTAAGTGAATACCAAATGATGACTTCTGAAGACTTGGGGAACTACAACTGTCCAGTGACAGACATAGGAATCCAAACCCTTCTGACCATGTGACATTAAGTTCAATGATAAAAGGAAGAACCAGAAGCCAATTTAGCTGTTTTAAGACATGCTAAGAGAAACAACTCCCTTAGTACTAGGTGTTTCTCAAGGAAAAGGGGTTCCTAACTGTAAGCGTTCCTTAGCAGACTTCTTGAATGCTTTGTTTTGGGAGATAAAATACTTCTGGGAAGAGTCTGTTGTTTATAGAAACTAGGAATTGCTGCCCCCTGCTTAGTTCGCTCACTAACCCCCATGCGGGCGCTACACCCTAGCCGCTTCGCGGCTCTGCCGATCATGTATGGGGAAGCGGATGTACAATTTAAACATTTTATTATTTTCATGGGAACTGTTTCATATGCATAATAGACCTAACTATTTTACATTACAGCGATTAATTAACTATAGTAAAAAATAGTAAAACGTAATAAATCGAAAGAAAATTGTGTTTCATGTTGCATTAGAGGTATTTGTTGCGTTATGTTTTCTTTTTGTTTGGCTTTGAAATTAACATGCAAATACTTTTAAAACTTACACTTTTACTGTAAAACATCAGTTAAAACAATATTTGGAATTAAGTTTTCATCAATATCGCTTTGAATTTTGATTCTGTGTTTGGAGTTACATTGTGACAACGCAATGTATAACTGCCCGTGAGTGAATATTGTTTCTTTCTCTCTAATAAACTTTTTTGAATGTTTGTCCCTGTGATTTATTAATCGTCATAGCAAAAGCTATTCTAATAGGAAACTGTAAATGTTTTAATACGAATGGCATATGAAGATCTCCTTTGGTGTCTAATGTTTTCCACAGAAAATGTACTAAATTACCTTTCTTGTCGCCTGTTAAAATTTTACATGTCAGAATTTTGAATACAACTAATCTTGTCCTATTGCATAGCCCATCACTCATACATAAATTCTGCAATAACATTACGATACATCCATCTTTCAACAGTAATTTGACCGGTGTTAGCGGTTGTAGATATTCTACGGGATATTGTAAGTTGACATTTTCATCTTCTGCACAATCACAGCCAACTTTTTCAGCAGAGTCTATTGATATGCATTTAACCAAGTTGCCGTGTAACCGATTGACAATTTTCGCATTCATTCGTTTGACTTCATCATTTCTCAGTGCTAGGATTGCCCGTGTACTCATTTCTTCTGTTGACAACCCTTCGGGATGAAATTCTTCATTAAGATTTGGACATAATAAGTCTTCTTTTATTGGGAACTTAAAGTGAGGAAAACTTTATAAGAGCTGAGAGCACAGGAACTGTGTCTGACAAAAGTATTCACACGAATGAGAGATGAGAGGACCGTGGTCGTGGGTCGTTAACCGTAAATGGTTGAGAGAAAGGCAGGACTTGAAAAAATCTCTTGGAAATAGTCTTGTCTCGTCTCAAGATTTTTTTTTATAATAGAGAGATTTATTTATAATAACAAAGAACCTTCAAAGAACACTATACTATATTTCTATATAAGACCAGGACTCTGAGTAAACCAGAAGATTTTAACTAACCATATTATTTTCTAAACTAAACAGTGCAAATCAATCTTGATTTTTATTTGCAGTCAAAATAGCTAAGGCTTCATAGTGTTTAAAGACTAGTTGTATTAGGCCTTTATAAACCATCTTGACCATGAACTGTATAAAAAATGTTTCAATGTACATGAACTTGCAAATAAAATTACATATATTTGAAAAGCAGCAACAGACTGGTTCATTTGTCAAGAAGTGCACAGTACTATCCAGATGACAAATACACAGTGTATTTTTTACAAACTCCTCACAACTTTTTAATAATTTGCAAAAATAAAAGGTAGTTTAAAAACCTCAATAAGCAAATTCCTCATACAGTATATCTACCTAGCCCTTTATACACTTTTCTGTAGATGGAGAATTCAAAAGTATAGCTGCATAAATTCATTGATAAACAATCTACCTTTCCAAAAAACATGATAAAAATGGTCAATTACAGTCAAATTGTCTTCTACAGTTAATATAATTAAATCCTAACAAAACGTGGAACTTGTTATGTCATTATAAATGTCTCACAAATAAATCCAATTTCATCCAGGTCAAATAATAGCTTTACAATTAAAATCTACTGTACATTGTTTTCTGAAAATGGGAAGGGGTCACATATATTTTCCTCATTTATCAGTTCCAAAAAAATGCAGTCCATTTTAATCAGCATTCACATCAATCTTTAAACTATATACAAGTCAAAAAATGGCAGAGGAAAAGCTAGATACTTCAAATTTGACTTCCAATTCATCTACATAAATTGAGAAATGGTCATTGTTTTATTGGTATGAAATACCTTCTATTCATAATACTTTGATGTATGACAGTATTTTAAAACATTTTGTGGATAAACTAACCATCCATTCAGCCTTTATATTGCACTGAAAAAAAAGTGTAATGTAAGGTTATTTTACTTATATCTAGAACTCTGCCTTGAATTATTTCTCTGTAGGTAGCCCCGCCCCACCAAACGTGCTCCCACAGAGCATAAAGAAATACCATGAGTCTGATTGTTGATTCAGATGTGACACAAGCTTGAGCAAGTGAGGGCATGCGTGCTACTGTGTTCTGCAAAGCCCTTCTCTCCCTTCCAGTGTTAGCTCTTGCTTTGGACTTGCTTTGGTCTTGCTGCTCCTAAAACAAGATGAATGTTCCCAAAGCACTGTAATGGAAAAATGTGATTTACAAAAAATGGACAGATACATATTTCCTGTGTCAAATAACAACAAAGTACAAGTAATTCAAAACAAAATTATGCAAAGGATTTAAGTTACTAAGTGTTTAAAAGAGTTTTTTTTAGTAGACTGGATTAAAGAAACAGATTAGAATGTTATGTATATATGTATACAGTATATGACATATTATTTAATATAGTGTTGGTTGTTAGGTCAAAACCAAGATTGTACACTTGCAGACTACTTGGAGCCCTAAAAAACAGTAGGATTTTACAAAGCCTTAACAACTGTCATGAGCGTGGACCTAAGGAACAATACAGGACTCTGATGATGGTGTTCTCTGCACTGCTCCAGGGGTTGGTGCTGTGTGATAACAACTTTTTACCTCCCTCTGCAGACTGCAAAATTGATGGCTTTTCCAACACCAACATCATTTGCCCACCTGTCTGGACCTCCTTCTTCATGCCAAAAATCAACATAACTGCCGACTGCACCATCTTTGAGTCAGACTGAAAAGATATTACTTCAACGCTATGAATCACGTTTTGTTTATTTTTGCGGAATTAGTTAAACAGGTTTTGCTTACAGATGTCCCAAATCTTTTTATTATCTCTTCTTGTTCTTTTACAATATATACCAACATGTAAAAAAAAAAAATACACCTCACCATGTAAGTTACAGAATAAGGTATATACTGAATATAGGATACATATTGTCACGAACAGCCAGGGCCCTTGCCTGGCCAGGACATGTTTATGGCGGAAGGATTGGTGGAGAGAGTGTGGTCTGGGCATTACCTCCTCCGGAACACTTGATGGTATCCCCCCTGGGTTGCTGTGGCTTAACGGATTCCCGCAGGGCACATGAGGAGTTGGAGTTCACTGCAGCCTTGTTAGTTCTGTGGATGCCGCCAAGGAGGAGTTGTAGAAAATGCAAAGCCCTTTATGGCAGGAATGCCACCACACCTGGAAGTGCAGCCACAAGGAGATAAGGGGTCACCTAGAGCACTTCCAGGTGCTCTATAAAAGGAGCCAGCTGCCACTACTCTGGGAAGCAGGATCGGGAGGAAGAAGACAAAGCTGCCAGAGGAGTGGAAAAATGAGAGAGAGATAGAGAAAAGGAAGAAGAAAGGAAAAGAAAGTTCTGTGGTGTTAAAGTGTCTCTTGGTGCTTTTGTGCGGTGCCACTGTGGGGAGAAGAAGGAAAGCACTTCCCCACTTATAATAAACGTGTGCTGCGTACAAAAGTTGTGCCTGTTGTCTGACTGTGTCGGGTTTGGGTGACTGGTGTGCCTCGTGCAGGCTGCAATATATTTATATTCTAGTCACGTTCTGGGCTCTGAATAACCTGTAGACTCAGTTTCTTTATCGACAATGCTTTATTCCAGATTAATGAGAAGAACTGCAGAGTTTTCAAAACAACTTAAACTATAAAAGAATGCCTCATAAATCTTCAGGGACAAGTTGACTCCACTCTCATTATTTCCAGACTCAGGACAATTCAAATATGTCTTCATCAGATCTACACTCCTGCAGTGGGTTGGGCACATTGCCCTACACAAGGATCTGAAAGACAGAAGAACCCCAGCAGGGAAAATATTTCTTGCAGGCACTTATAACAACTTTTATTAATAAGAAAGATAAGACTTACAGGAGAAACTGGAATGTTGCAGCCTTACACTGATTTATATTGCTGAGAAAAATCTATTTATCTTGCAGCAAAAGCCTCCTGTGAAAGGAACCTGGAGTCTCCCCAATCACTATATATATATATTGTTAGGGACAGCCGGCAGTCCCCAAGGATGGGGGAAGGCAGCTTATCAAAGACCTTTCCTGCCCCAAGACGATAGATGGCAGCTTCCCTGGACTGCAGTGGTGTCCCAGATGCCCACAGGGCTCTGTGGGACTTGGAGGTCGACAGCACAGCCATGCTGGGTACCGTGGGTGCTGCCAGGGGACGCTGTGGGAAGTTGGTGGAAGAACAAATTCTCATCTAGCCCGGAAGTACTAATGGACTATGACAACGGAAGCCCCGAAGTACTTCCTGGCTGATTGAAACCTAAATTCTCCAGCTGACCTGGAAGTGCTGGCAAGTCATGTGGGAGGAAGAACAGAAGCACTTCCAGGTCAAGGTCTATATAAAGTGAACCCAGCAAGC
>JANRMT010052072.1:0-12232 GCA_026402145.1 Polypterus bichir lapradei | reverse complement strand
GATTGCCGAAAAGGTAAACGTTTTGGATTTGTTGAAGGCTACGATTCTTTTTATTTAAAAAGTAGGAAAGGAATATAAGATCTACGGCTGCAGTGTCCTTTTAACCAGGGTGCAAAACAAGTTGTAAGTGGATGTAATAAGGCAGTAGTCTGGATGGAATCTGCTTTAGGGATTTGGATTGAAGACTGCCAGAAGAAGAACAACGGCAGTGCTACACAATCGCCTGAAGTGGCTCCTTTACATGGGCTGTAACGCTCTCCTTTGTTGTGCAGTAAAATTAAACTCATTGTTATCGGACAAGTCATCGTGTCATTGTTGGTGAGTAACCATAATTAATTTTCTTCTTACAGTGCTTAGTACATGTACGTACGTTTAGTGTCACTGTACACACATTTACTGTATACTATTTTTCTTGCATTGCACGTATTTATTGCTGGTGACCTGTCTATCGTAATGGCTGTAACATATGTGATATCGGAGACACTCAATATCTTTAAAATAATATTTAGGTTTTACTGTATATAAACAGTGTGTTTATATACATAATTTCAATGAATCTTACCTAATATCTAAGAGAATACAAAGGGATTATGCTGTATAACTCTGCGGGGAATATTTATAAACAGTGCGGGAGAGTTTATAAGGGCTTAAAATATATAAAAATAACCATACAAACATATGGTTTCTACTTCTCGGATTTTCACCTATCGCGGGGGGGTCTGGAACGCAACCCCCGCGATCGAGGAGGGATTACTGTATGTATATATATATATAAAAAAGATGGTCACAAAGACAGAATGAGTCTCAAAAATAGTTGGGATGGCAACCCGGCCAACTCTATTTAATTTCAAAAGCAACAGGCACACGTTGGTGCTCAAACATAAAGAATGCAGGCAGTCACCTCCAGTTTTCCCTCTAGTGGTTGTTCCGAGTGTCAACTGGATGATAACTTGCATATAAAACCTCCAGATGGGTTAGGGTTGATTTCACCCTACAGTATTTTTAGTCATCCAATGAAAAACATGTCTACCAAGTTTCATGAAAATCACTCCAATCATTCGGAAGTGATGCTGGAACATACATACATACACACATATACATTGACTTTTATATATGTAGATTTGTGAAGAAGTATTAAAACAATAATTCAAATAAAAAAAAATAAAAAAACAGAGCAGTGAGTTTATAAAATGAATGGATGAATAGATGGGTAGCTTTTACAACTTAACATTCTAGTGTGGTTCATTTAAGCCTGTTTGTGAAACTGTATCCCAAGTAGATAATGAAAGACACACCCCATCCATACCAGTAACGCAGAAACTTAAAAAAAGCTCTTGCTTTGTGACTACACAATTAGAATTAATTATTTACTGACAGTCCACAGGACATTAAAAAGTTTTCTTAAAATTAAGAAAACTTCATATGGAATCAATACTGTTATTTTAAAAAATTCACATGGGAATAAAAGTATCAAGAAAACTTAAACTATCAGATGAAGAAGATAATAAGTATATTTACCTGGCAATGATATTCGTTTAAGAAAAAAATCCAGGCCTATTGTTTGCTTGTACTGTTTCCCAAATGCCTCTTGTGCAAATCGCATCGCCAACGAAGTCTAAAAGAAACAGTTAAAAACAAATGAATGCTACTTATACTTAAAAACAGAACTAATATGAACATCAAAAAATACAATATAAAATGTCCACAACTATATATCAAATAAAGATTAATATGATCATCTGGTACTTTCATTTATACTTTCATTAAACTTTAGACTTTCTTAAAAAGCTATTTCATGAGCATATAAAGTTTTATATTCAGTTTCTATGTGTTTCAGCCCCTGCACCTTCCATATACTGCTTTGTATTGTTGTTTAAATCTTTGTCATATATACGTACAGTATATATACACACACATATCATACATATACACATTCAAATACATACTGTGTATTATGGATGTCACAAATCGATACTTCGGTACTGAACTTCCAAAAATGAAACAGTACCAGCTTTTTTTCTACATTATCAGTAGTACCGAGGAAGTCGATGCTGCATTCATGTGTGACTGAAAGTAGACTAATTATATCATGTATTTTTGTGCCTTCTGGAGTAAATGGAGTAAAAATGACATATATACCACATATAAAAATGGCTCTCAGAGTTGACGATACAGCACCACATCAATACGTGCTGAAAAGAAAAACAGCAGAGGTCATGTCTGGAAATTCTTTTGTGCTCACACAAGAGAATTTCAGGTAACAAGTACAGTATATGTACTTGTTATTGAAAAAAAATTTTAAAAAGCAAACTATACACAAACAGGCTCATGTTTCTGTAATCTTTATCCCAATATGAAATTATTTCAGAAACAGATTTGTGCAAATAAAGTTACTTCTCAAATGAGGTGTGGTCCTGTTAAACCTATATTGACACACCTTTGTAAGAAGAGATAAAAGGATAATCAGTGTAATCTCTTTAAATAGTGTTCTTCACAGTCCAAGAAATGAACAGAGGCTTCACATTCAATCAGTGATTGTAATGAGTACTTCTACAGATGTCCATCAGTCCAAGCATTCCATCCTGTTTGCATTCAGTTCCATGTCATGGATTGAGGAGGGGGCCTCACACACATCACTGTTACGCATATAGTACTGTGGGATGATGTGGGAAGACTGCCATTGCAAGTAAACATCAACATAAGATTTCAATGAAGTGGCTATTTGACTTGTCTGGACCGGCAATGACATAAGCAGCTCAATGTGTTAATACCAAAATAAAATTTATTTAGTGTTTAAATGCTTCAAATGACAAGGCACATCTCTGCAATCATATGATTGTACTGTGTTAACAGAGACGTGTAATTGCCAAAACATGAAGTTAATAGGACAAGCAAAACAATGTACTTTATTGCTAAAAGCAAAGCTGCAAATACTAAATTTATGTCATTCGTTTTGACTTTTGAAGGTAAACTACTTACTGTTCATTAGTGTACCTGTAAACTGTAAGGTAAAACACACATACCATATATTTGAATGGCATGTTGAATAATGTAATGCTTTCTCACAGTTATACATTTATTGAGTACTGGTAATGATAGCCCAACTAATTTCCTAATTCTGGATTAGTACATGGGCTTTAGAAATAACAACATTTGATCACTCATGCAAGAAGCCTTGAAAACAGAGAAACAAAGACTGTTGAACAGAAGTTCTGAGAAAAATAGATTAATGCAAAACTGGCAGTTTCATTTGACACAGGAAGTGTTAAAATCGGAACAAATAAAGTAAAAAATGATGGATTTGGAAAATTAAAATGAGTTTCTGACATTTGAAATATTAATTTAAATCTGTTAAATATTACTTTTTATCAATATTTTTAACCATCTAATTATTCAAATATAAATCTTACAAGAACAGATATTATAAATCTAACTGATTGGTTCGCTGATAAACCAATCTTCAAAAACATGTTACAAAAACAATTAGAAAGAGTTGCCTTAAAAGGAAATATGTGGAATTAGCTTGAAATTAACTAATTCAACAGTACATATATAAAAATGTTTTAATTTTTATTTAATATGAATTTTAAGCAGTAGTTTTCAGTTATAGGGCAGAAAATGTCAGAGAATAAATTTAGAATGTGCACATACTAAGATAAATAAAGTAGTTCAAGACATATCATTCTTTATAAACCGATTATAAACTCCCCATTTGTTACACTGCGTGGATTCCCATCTCTGCACACATTAAAATTCAAGCCTTGCATTATATTTTGATATTTATGAAAGCCAATACAAGTTTACTTACATGATAGTTGAGCAGCTACTTGATGGATATTTAGGTATTTTAAAGCTGTTGTTACTGTTAGTATTTACATATTTAATACTGTATTACAAAAAAAGGCATAACATTGTTCAATTCAATAAATGGGGGTAAAAAGAAGTACCACATTTCAAACATTTATTCTACAAAAACACTACAAGATAAAATAAATTTCATTAAGATACAAGTAAGGAAATGGAAAATATTTTTTTTCACTTATTTTAAAAATGATGTCTTCAATGCGGTGGCCATTATTAGCGATACACTCTTCAAGACAATTTCTGAATGCTTGCATGACTTATTTGGCCATTTTAAGGGGAATATTGGCGATTTTGTGGTGAACAGTGTCCTTGAGGGCTTCAAGGTTTTGAGGTTGGTGTGTATACCTTCAACTTGAGATAGCCCCACAAGAAGAAATCACACGGAGCGAAATCAACCGAAAATGAAGGTCACTCGACATCGCCGCTCAGGAAGATCAGCTTCCCTGGAAACATCTCCAACAAAACTTGCATTGATCTCTGCACCACATGAGCTGATGCACCATCGTGTTGAAACCAGGCATCCACCACATGCAGTTCTTCCAGTTGGGGCCGCAAAAAGTTCTCTAGCATTTCAATGTAACGTTCTGAAGTGACGGTGACCATTGCTCCCCCCTCCTCAAAAAAGTAAGGGCCTACACTGCCAAATTCTGCAATGGCCCACCAAACTGTAACATGCTCACTGTGTAGGGGTTTCTGATGAAATTCACGAGAATTGGTTTCAGCCCAATAGTGAAAGTTTTGCTTATTTAAGCAACAATTCAAAAGGAAATGTGACTTGTTGCTACACATGATGATGGCATCTCGATGAATGGTTTGTAGAATGTTCATGCACAACACTCTACAGCTTTCCCAGTCTCTCTCATTCAGTTCCTGCACTACCATCATTTTGAATGGATGGAAACTAAGGTCCTCATGGGCACACACACACCAAGCACACAATAGGGACAATGTAGGATCGCCAATGCACCTAACCTGCATCTCTTTGGACTCTGGGAATAATCCAGAGTACCTGGAGGAAACCCACGCAGACACGGGGAGAACATGCAAACTCCCTGAACCCGGGTCTCCTAACTGCGAGGCAGCAGCGCTACCCACTGTGCCATCGTGCCGCTATCCTTTTTATTCACTCTAATATACGAGGGATATCCAGAAAAAAGGTTACAACAGCTGTTAAAAATTGAAAAATGAATATATTTCAACCAAATTTACAGGGTATGTTCCAAAATATGTGTTTATTTCTCAACATAATCGCCGTCAACTTCGATGCACTTCTTCAGCCTGGGCACCAGCTTTTTTATACCCTCGTCGAATACGCTCCGCTCCACCTCCAGAAAACCACTTCTCCACTGTCTCCTTCACCTCCTCATCGTTGGAAAAACGTTTCCCACCCAAGAATTCTTTCACAATTCTTCCACAAGCTGACAATGGATCTTGGCCGCGGATTCGCGACGCAAAGTGAGGAACTTGATGACCGAACGAATCTCGCATCGGCGGTAGGTGGAGCAAACGGCCTCAGCAAAGGTTGACGAACTCGCTTGCTGTGATGACATTTCACAACTGACTGACGCGGTCCCGGGCTTATTTTGACCGTTAGGACCCCCCTACACGCAGGTATGCCAACCTTCGAAAAAAAAATTCCCTGCACCCTCCAGGGCACTTGTAACCTTTTTTTCTGGATATCCCTCGTACATAACAAAATTAGCTCTCTGATATACTGATATTGTAACAAGTAAAAGGTTTCGCTCATTACCTCTTGTCCAATATACTGTATTCTTGAGCCCAGCTACATTCAACATGTTCAAACTGATCAATACCATGCAACATTAGATGCACAAGCCTTGATATTATACAAAAAACCTGTAAATTAGTAACATATCTTAACTAGTAAAGCATCCTTCAAATATTGTATTAACAGAAATCATTTAAATAACTACCACACCTTCAATACTAACATATTATACAAATAGTGTAATTAGAATTAGGTTCACTCTTACCATTCACCACAGCCTGTCCTTTACCTGAAGACAGTGCACTAGCTGTCCAACTGCTGTTAGTTTTCATTTTCATATTTGCTTAATCAAATTCCGAGCTGTTAGCCTCCAGTGTCTAAAGTGTAAATATTGCATGTATTTAAATTATTATTATGCTTATTGAGGCAGATTCATGAAGATCAGTGAATAAACAACTACAAAAGGAGAAGTAATGACTCCACTCCAAGGAGGATATTGAAGTATACCTTTTGCATTCAAGAGATCACTTACCCAGTACTTGTGGCCTACTTTGGGCTCATCTGCTAGTCCCCTTTCGCACACGTGAGGTGCTAAGAGTCAACTATGATCTAGAAGAACAGCAATTCATGGGATGGCCCAGACCATGAAAGTCAAAAAGTACAAAAACTGGCAATAAAATGCTATAAAAATCAGACAGTCTTCTAAAACCTCCAGGGCACAGTTTGAAAAACTAGTTATAGCAGACTACCTCCTGCTTACTCTCCTTAATTACGTGACCTGATCAATTCAGTGACACCTCTGGAAACTGGTGGAATTAATTGAACTTAGAGACAGAGATAAAAATGTTAGAAACTGGAAAGAGAGAGATGGGAAGCAGGTATTTGAAAGGATAAAAGGCTTCGTTCCCAGCACAGAGTACCTGAAGAGTCATGGAGGAAAAAAGGGATCCTATATATCAGCCACAAGAACACAAGATGTTTTCACTGTGGTGAGACCACTCATACAAATGTCAACTGCCCACATATGTACAAGCACACAGAATGTCCCTGGACCTGAAGGAATTGACATTTTAAGTTGGCTGTGTCCTAACTCCCGATGTCAGGTTATGATAGTGAATTGCTTTAAAATTAACGGGCTTATTCAACTCAGGAAGTAACATTTCCATTGTTGCCTCATACTTTATATAGCAAAAACAATATTTAAGGCACAAGGGCACCCCTGCATGCATACAGTCAACATCCATCCTATCACTCCATTCAAGTAGTGATGAAATTTAATCTGACCAAACAGTTATGTTAAAAGGGTGCTTGGCATCTTAGATGGCATTAACCCAGGGGTTCTCAACATCGGTCCTGGGGACCCCCTGTGGCTGCAGGTTTTTGTTCCAACCAGATTCCTAATCAGTGACAACACCTGATAGCACTGATCTCATTTAATTAGCTGGTATTTGTTTTTCTTTTATTCGACATTCAGAAAAGCATAGCAGCATGTTTTTTATATTTATAAGACATTTATAAATATTTCTGCTTTTGCTATAGATTTAAATGCTTAACTCTCTTTTGTTGATTTCATTATATTTTGCCCTTTCTCTGTGTAGTTTTTCCCCCTTCATTGTATCTTAATAATGACAACTTAAAACGAGCAGAGCAGACACCCAGGCAAACAACACTGAATAATCAAAGGCTGCAGCTACTTTAGAGTCAGACCCACTAATTAGTAAATAATGGATTAATTAAACAATTAGAACACCTTGAAAAGTAGAATGAAAATCAAGATGAAAATACTGTTAAACAGAAAAAAATACATTATTCCTATATAACTGCTTGGTACATTTGAATTTTTTTTTTTTTATTTAGCAAACTTAGTTTTCTAATTAATGTATTGTTCCTTAAACACAGAACTTGGGAAATATCAGTTCACTTAATTAGCCCAGGAGTTCAATTAAAAACAGAAGCTGGTTGGAACAAAAACCTGCAGCGACAGGGGGTCCCCAGGACCGACATTGAGAACCCCTGCATTAACCTAAAAAGAGACTGTTCTGAAAATAAAATCAGTAAGCATTTGATTTCAAATAATACTAATGCAGAGGTATTCTTGATGTTTAAGTGCAGCTTGAAAGGGATGGCCTTCCAAGGAGACACCATTCAGGATGATACAGAATGGCCCTGGACTAGCTTGCAGTCCAAGTCACCCGAATGAGGTGGAAAACAGAAGTGCAGATTTCCTGTAGGAACAGCTTTTTCTTTACAGAAAGTTTTCTGCTTTATTTAAAAGGAAACAGTGAAATGAAAACTCCCTTAAGAATATGTGAAACTGTATAGTCTTGGGAAATGCTTAATTGATCAATAAGTCCATTCCACACAGGATACATCCTCAGGCTTCAGAAAGCCCCACTAATACACCTATAAGAACTTCAGAAGACTCAAATACATCTTGTAGTTTGATGCCTACTTGATGCCCAGAGTTGAGGATCTTATCAAGAGAATACAAAATAAACTTTTCTCAGCAGTGAAATTTTTCTAAACTGAAGGATTAATTGCAGTTGCTGTCAGGTTAAAAAAAAAAAAAAAAAAAGATGAGCCATTCACCAAGATTTGATAACTACAAACAAAATGGCAAGAAAGAGACTGAATCAAAGCAAAAGAGCAGAAGCCAATACCAGAAAACCAAAAATAAGACTTTCAAAAATAACTTATTTGCAGGCTCAATCTGTATCTTGGAAAAAGCAGTTTACACCGCTGCTGCACTGCAGTTTATTAGATTCTATCACTAGGGTGGACTGTAGGAACCAGGCAATTATTATCTTCCCACAGAACTTTCAAAAGAATGACAAAAACAAAATTCAAACATATATAAAAAAAGTTCCAAAATTAAGTTTTCGAAATATCAAATTTTCAAGACACAAAATACTTATTAAACAAACAAAATGGGTCTCCCAAAAACACATTTAGCACCCTAAATGGGCCAATGCAGTTCAAATGCTGAAAAACTGCTTTTTCAGGAAGGCCATGCTTCTTTCTTATTGGTTTATATGCCCACAAGAGCACCTCATCTAAGGAATTGCTGTTTAGATTTCAAAAATGCCCTGCCTCTGCACACTGCTGTGCAACACTTTTTAAGTGTACACTGGCAGTAGCATGTCCTTCACTTTGGACTTTTGAAACTGCTAAGGCTGGGATCATCAATTACAAGCCCAGGTGTAAGTTTTCTCTGGCCCAATCCATCCATTAATACATTTTTTTCAATGATATCAAATTTATGTAAACTTTTTAAACCTCTGGGGCATGCATAACATTGCACTAAACCACGGTGTAAAAAAAAATTCATATCACCAAACCATGCATAAGCCAACTTCCACACACTTCTGCTCCATTAATCCTGGTAAGTATGAAAAGTAACGCACGTGTACACGCCTGCTGTCCCACCTAGTCTCCTCCTAAAATTTAGCATATTTTAATATGCAAAACAATATAAATATCACTTTCCCTGTTCAGTGCTTGGTTAAAAGACAATTGCAAAAGCATGTGAAAAAACAGAATTTCAGCAAATGCAAAGTCGAGGCAAGGAAAAACATACTATTTGGTGGCTAAAGCAGTAGTATAAACAACAAAAGGAAGATGATCAAGTGATACAGAGTGGCGGAGAAACTCAGAAGTTCCAGTTCAGAAAGTCGTACAGTGCCCAAAATAAAAAAAGAAGTGGTCAGTTATCAAAGTCGCCGTGAAAAGGCAAGTCAATGCCCAACATCTGAGTGTCATACAGAAGTGTATTAGGGCACAGAGAAAAGAAAAAATTGGGACACAGTGGAAAAAAAATGTCAAAATGTCCATTTTAATCTCCTAGTTTATTTTGTCATTAAAGTAGAACGTCGTAAACTTAGTTAAAATCAATACGAAATTTACTAGAGTTTCTCCAATCCCAACGTAACTAAAGTAGTACGTTAAATGCTTTGTATTGTATGTATTTTTCTATGTGCTCTATGTGTATGAATAATTATGTGCTTCTTAAATGGGCTTTCTCTTACGTCAACAGGACACAGAATACACTACATTCATATTACAGCTCTCTGAACAATTTAAATACTAAGATGTATGCTTGATATCATGTACATGATGAAATGAGTTAAAGCATGTATTAAACATGGGGGCACGGTAGTGCAGTGTTAGCAATGAGCTGGCGCCCCGTCCAGAGATTGTTCCTGCCTCCCGCAAGATGTTTGCTGGTATGTGTGGGGCCTTTGATGAAATAATTTAAAGCAGACCCCCATTTCCTGTCCTTCCTCTTCTTTCTCCATGTAACCAATCACCATACAATAAGCTCTTTAATAAATGTTAGATCATCTGTAAGCTTAGAATGCAGATTCTTCAAAACTTTTAAGGAACATTGAAATATCTTCATAGTACATGTTTCATTATTCCATCCACCTATCCATCCAGTCCCAGCAAGCATACAGTGTGAGGATAAACCAATCCCTGGGCGGGGTATCAGCTCATCACTACCACTACGCCACCGTGCCCACAAGTTTAACTATTAACAGTACACATTATTTAACTCTTTTAAGGCTAATTTTTTTTTTGTTTCTCATCTCCCAGGGCTGAATATTTTTCCAAAAACTAACATTTTTTAAAAAAGAACACAAAGCAATTCTTTAACATATCAAATCAACAAAAAATATTTACTTTTGACAAATGTTACTGTCTTGCATGTTGTATGAGCCTGCATACTCTATGATTTCACATACATATCACATACATTTTACACAGCAAAGTCCTGCAAAGTCTGATCTTGCTCCAAGCAGCCAATTTCAGTCATTGCCACATTGCACTGCTTACAATACATGTTGCTTTCGTGCCTACTTTTCAATTGTCTGTTGCTGCACTTTCTCACATATATTGTTAGTGTGTACTGTAGAGAGACAAGTCACCCATTTGCCATCGTGCCATTCCACTGCCACCAAGTTTTCTGCCCGCATGAAAACCGTATTGTCACCTCTTTTCATCTTCTGAAACTTTATGAACTTTATGCATGGCATTATAGCATGGCTCACCCCATAAGATTTGCTTCTGTTTATTACAGAAGTGAATAAAACTTTGCAGCAGCAGGTACCTATCACCATGCTGCATAACCTGTCCAAAGCCACCAGGGGACAAAGCACGTTTGGACCAATGCTCCCTGAAGTTATATCACCAGTTCTGTCCCATCTCTATTTGTAATACCACAACACGCTTCATCTCGTCTTTTGTTGTGGGTTTACACTTTGAAAAACAAGAATGCGATGCAAACGCAGCCCGCGATTCAAAACATTTCTCTGCCTACCTGTTTATCTCGTCTGATGGTAGCTGAAAAGCAGCATCAGGAGAGAGCAGCCTGAAGTACAGCAGCTGGTGATCTGTCGTTTCCAACAGCAAGCCATGCCGTCTTGTGAAGTCCAGCAGCCAGATCGGCTCTCAACAGATCAATGTCTGTGTATTTATCCCACGCGAACCTTGCCGTAGATGCATCGGCTGCGCGAAGCCCTCAACTAGCAGCAGATCCGCTAGCGCGGCATTGGCTGGTGTTTGATCAGCTGATGCTGGCTTCTCACTCTCTTGCTCGATCTCCTGATCACTGTCAATAAAATCCGATTCTGAAAAATCAGAGTCTGACTCCGTGATAATGCGCAAAACGTTGTCTGCCGAGTGTTTTCTTTTCTGCACTCGCTTCGCTCCCTCGTCACATGTGGATGCCATCTTGCCATTGTTTACATTTCGCAACTCACGCACACGCAAGGATTAGTTGCCGAGTCAACGAGTCTAGCATTCCTCCAAGCACAGAGGGAATGCCTGTGACGTGACAGTGAGATTTGTCGCCATTAACAGCTGATTATCGCCCTCTATCCCTGGATGTCGACTTTAGTCGACATTCGCCCTCAACCCCTCCTGTCGACAAAAGTCGACATCCGCCCTAAAAGAGTTAAACAAAGTTAAAAATGTATCTGTATCTATACTAATAAACGGCAAAGCCCTCACTCACTCACTCACTCACTCACTGACTGACTCATCACTAATTCTCCAACTTCCCGTGTAGGTAGAAGGCTGAAATTTGGCAGGCTTATTCCTTACACCTTCCTTACAAAAAGTTGGGCAGGTTTCATTTCGAAATTCTACGCGTAATGGTCATAACTGGAAGGTATTTTTCTCCATTTACTGTAATGGAGTTGAGCTTGACCGCCGTGGGGGCGGAGTTTCGTGTGACATCATTACGCCGCCCACGTAATCACGTGAACTGACTGTCAACGCACTGTGTAGAAAACCAGGAAGAGCTCCAAAATACGCTGAACAAAACATGCATTATATAATTGAGAAGGCAGCGAAACATTAAGAAGCGAGCGAGTGACATACTACCATATTCATCAGTACAGCTATTTCGGAAACAAAGCGAGGTATAAACCTAAACTTTAAATTAACTTAATAGACAGGCTGCCGCTGGTGCTTTTCGTGCCCACGGGTAATGCGGGATACAAGTTTAATGAGAGGACGCAGGATATAAACGAGAGTTTTGATCACTTTGTAACTAAGTTAAAATTGCAGGTGAAGGGGTGTGCTTATGCAAATTCCGAGAGACTGTGTTTGTGGGGGATTGACAGTTAAGGCGGGTGG
>JANRMT010052069.1:0-12046 GCA_026402145.1 Polypterus bichir lapradei | reverse complement strand
CTAAACCATGTAAAAGCATGCTTTGTTTTAGCAAACAGAAAAATATTTGTGCAAAGGACTCAAGGTCTGAGCATTCCACACATGAGTCTGCCTTATCACGTTTCCCTTAGCTTACATCTGAACGCCATAACAAAAGGGGCCAAGAAATCAAGTTTTACAAGGGACATTAAATGGGCTCAAGGAGTGTGTATAATAAATATGGTGACTGTTGCATTTTATAATGATATTAAATCACGCATTCTAGGGGTATAAAACGGGACCCCACCCAACAGACGGGGTTCAGAAGAGCCCTGACACTGTCATGTATATTTAATTGTCTGCATTTCTGAAACTCTTCTCACTGTGACTCTGAAAAATAAAGCTGCTTTATAACCGCACCTGCTGTCTGGTCTGAGTTTTCGTCCACAGTTTTGGCGCCCAACGTGGGGCAGGAGACGGCAGACGGCTCCTCGTGCAGGATCGTCCAGAGGACCGTGGTGGAGCCGATTCCGGCCGGGTCGGGTCCAGCTTCGGTAAATGTAGGATTGGCCTGCCTTGGGCGTTTCCTGCGTGGGGAGTCCCTGACCTCCTCCTAGCCGATATGAGGCACGACTTGACGGGCATTTCCAGGCAGGTGGATGGAGTCACGGTGAGTAGATCGGGGGATTCCTGTTAGTTGAGTTTGACTGGTGGGCTAGAAGCAATACGAATATAGAAAGAAGAAGAATAAAAGCATATGCAAAATACGAATATAGAAAGAAGAATAAAAGCATATGCAAAATACGAATATAGAAAGAAGAAGAATAAAAGCATATGCAAAATAAAGAATAAGAGAGCATACTGTATCAGACCCATAGGAGGGTTCTAGGGACTCACGGAAGGTGACTTTGGGACCCTACGGAAAACGGCACAGTGTGAATGTTAGCTAGTCACCCCTGTGAAGTGTATTAGAAAGGGGCGAGTGGCACGCTCCTATAATAATTAGAGGAATGGGGGTGAAAGGGCGTATTTAGAGAATGTGTGTCTAAATAAACGGGAGGTCGAGTTTTTCATCCGCTGTCTGGTCATACTCTTGTCTCAACGGGTTGCTAAGGTGATGGAGACAATACCCTGGCAGATTGACGCATACAAACCGTCTGATGAAGGGATCGGGGTTAAAACCTCCATATCCCGGACTCCACGGGGCGTATTGATGTAGGATTCTGCTGATGCGAATAAACGGACACGAAGTCACCTGAAGCTGTAATCCGGGAATAGGAGTGGACGGCGGGTGGAACGGGGTTTATCGAGGGTTGAGTCATTTTCTGCTGAGATCCTGCCGCTTACTATGGGAAAAAACAATTAGCAAGCCAGTCAAACAGTCCCCCCGAGTCCTAAAAACCTAACGTTAGAAGGATTATTTTCGGGGGATCGCCGGGCTCATAGTGCGCTGTCGGGATCGAAAGGCGGGTCCCCTAGAAAGCTCATTGAAAAGAAGACAGGATTAGATTTTAAAAAGGCATGTAGAAAGTGGAATAAGGACAGTGCGGGTAGATGGCATAGTGGAAGGAACCGGAGATATGAATGAGATACAGGACATTAGAAAAATACTGTGCAGAAATACACAGGGTTGTTGTAATGGAGGTCCTTATCGGATGGATATGCATGACAGATGGGAATTGGTTATTAAAGACCGTACGTTGGAAGCGGCACAGAAACGGAATGAGCTTTAAGTTGCTGAACTTAAGAATAGAAAGGTAAAGCTGCTTATAGCTTTACAGAAAGTGCAGGCTGATACAGGACCCCAGTCTGAAGGAAGGAGGAAAAGGAGTGATAAAAAAAGACCCTTTATATCCTGTGCTTTCTTCCCCAGCACTTTACCCACAACCCCGTCCACCGCCACATTCACTCATTGCCCCAACAGCTCCTATGGTTACCGATGCCCAAGTTACTGATGATTTCTTTGATGAACAATATCAGTGCGACCCCTCCTCACTTACACATCCGGATAATGAGACTGACGGCCACTTGTTAGGAGCTATGGGAGGCTCTTCTAACTCACACAAAAAGCCCTCCATTTTACAACGTACTAGAAGCAAGACCCTCAGAGATAAGTTCCCTGAAAACCTTACCCCGTTTAAGTCCCCAAAACCTTTAGCACCCACATTTTCATGCCCTTTAATTGAAGTCCCTAACCCCCAACACGATCCCACACAACCCCCAGGAAACAAACCCACTAATGTAATGATGCATCGTAACTGGGATATTCAAGAGCTGAAAGACGTAGTTTCCGAAGTGCCTGATCTTAAGGTAATCGGTGGGTTGAAGTTTGTGGAATAGGTGCAGCAATAGACAACATATATAAACCCAGTGCGGCTGAATGGACCCAGGTGCTACACAGAAAGATGGGCACTACTTGGGCTACTGTCAATCATGGGCAGCATAATGGAGAACAGTGGCAGTGGAATGAGGCATTGCCTCGTGGACAAAATAATGAGGGTCCTTTCCTTGCCCAATGGGAACCCGTGAAAACTGCAATAGCTGCAAAATATAAAAAGGGCACCGACTGGTACCTTATTTCAGCTGCCAAACAAAAGAAAGATGAGACGGTAGATGAATGGGCACACCGCATTCAGGACTTGATGACAAACCATGCTGGCTTAGACAGCCCAGACGACCGTGCCAAGGCAGCAGTTCCTCCTTTTGTGTCAGGCCTAAGAAGTGATATTCAAAATAAAGTACGCACGTCCTGTATTTGGATGGGAAAGTGCCACTTTTGATGAAGTTTAAAGACACAAGGAGCATGCTGAACGACAGACTAAACAAAAAGAGTCAGACACTCAGACCAAGTTAATCGCTGCACAAATAAAGTATTATGCAGGTGGAGCTGCCTCAGGCAGGGGTCGAGGACGTGGAGGACGTGGATTTTTCCGAGGACAGGGGCGAGGCCGGGGGAGAGGTCGTGGATTTTTACTCCCTAATCCGAATTCTTCGACTGCTCAGCCGCCTCTCCCCTCAGATCAAGCACCTACACATCTTGCCTGTTACGATGGGACACTTCTGCCGCAATTGCCCACATCAGCTTCCTCCCCCGCCTGTCTTACCTGAACCTGAGGATATTTCTTGGTCCTAGGAATTCACAGGGACCCCCAGCCATTCTCTTCAGTTGCCTTTGCTCACTCGCCATGCGGACACAGATCCTTTATTGACTTTGCTGGTGAATGGCACTGAAACTGCTTTTCTAGTCTGCCTCGAAAGATACAGTGACTGTGCTTATTGCTTCTGGACAACCTCATGTTTTGCTTCATTTCCAGTGGTTCCATTTTGATGCACCGGTTTTTGTCATATCAGCTCTGCCCTGTTAATCCGTTAGGAAGGGATCTGATGACTAAGCTCTCCCTCTCTATTTCTCTAACCGAACGAGGGTTTTACTATTCTATTCCTAAACTCCTGTGCCAAACCACCCCCCACACTAAGCCCTCTTTTGCAGCATGGACCCTGAACATCTCCTCACACACCATTCTCCTTAAAGCCCTACACTCTTTTCCTTCATGTCTTTTTCCCCACTTGCAAGACCCCAACACCCTCCACTGCACTGCCCAGTACTTCCCTGCTGAAGTGGACACACCTTGGTTAGAATCTTTTCTCTCTTCAGGTACGAGCCCAGAGACCCTTCATATCCTTTGCATTTGTTTCCTCATGCAAACACAGCTGCTGCTGTCAGTGCACTTCACATATTCACAAAGTATTTTCTATTTAGGAGATTCAGTTCCCCATGTTTTCTTTAGCCAATTCTAGCACCGTTCACTGAGTTGAAATTGGGGAATGGGTGGGACAATGTCTCGAAAGGACGGACTGGCTGCATGTTGCTCCGGGTATTTTTGATACTTCAGATCATTTGATAACTAAGATTTTACTTCGGGATGACCTTCCATTTATCCGTTCATTATGCCATCCCACCCTCTACACATTTTCATTTCAGACTTCATATCCCTCTTGGCTTTCCTCACTTCCCGATGCATTTTGGTCCCAGGGGAAGAATGATTATGGAAGGATAGCGCACTGTGAGCCACTGGTGATTTATCCAAAATCGTCCTTCCGCCCGCATCGCGCCCAGTATCCTCTGTCTCCCGATGCAGAGGCTGGCATCTCCGCCGTGCATTCCAATCTCGTGAAACGTGGAGCAATCATTCAAATTAACTACTCTCCAGTCAACTCCCCCGTTTTACCTGTTTAAAAGGCTGACGGTTCATGGCGGTTTGTTCAAGATCTTCGACAAGTTAATTCTGCAGTTTTTACTAGGGCACTTATTGTTCCTAATCCTTCCACTATTCTTTCTACGATACCCCCGTCCGCCCGTTATTTTTCTGTTATTGACCTTGCAAATGCTTATTTTTCTGTCCCTGTGCACCCCGACTCTCAATTCTGGTTTGCCTTTACTTTTCAAAACCGACGTTGGACATGGACCGTTATGCCTCAGGGATATACTGAAGCCCCTTCTGTATTTGGACAAGCTCTTGCTCAAAATTTAGAAGGCTTTTGGCCGGAAAAAGACAGTGTATTGATACAGTATGTGGATGATATAATGTTATGTAGTTCTACGGAAGCAGATTGTGCACAGGATACTCAGCAATTGTTATTCTTTTTAGCAGAAAATGGCCACAAAGTTTCTAAAGCAAAATTGCAGTTAATTCAAACAACTGTGGAATATTCAGGTCATGACATTTCTTGTGAAACAAGAGCTCTCTCTCTCTAGCGATCGTATAAACACCATTCAAAATCTTCCTAGACCCGTTACACAACAACAGGTCATGTCTGTATTAGGCATTCTAGGATACTGCCGGTACTGGATTTTAAACATCATTGAAAGAGCACAGCTTTTGCACAACTTTAGCGATCACCCCTGATCTCCCCCTTTCTGGTCAGGTGGCATGCACTGATCAAGCTGAGAAGGCTCTGTGTGATTAAAAAAAAAAAAAAAAAAAGTGCCCTACTGTTTGCGCATGCGTTGGGACTGTTGACTATCTCGTCCATTCACACTGTTCATGGACGAAAAGGGGGGATATATGACTGCAGTTCTTACACAATTCCATGGAGAAAAAACAAAGGCTTAGCCTATTTTTTGAAAAAAAATTGGATCCAGTGGCTGCGGGACTTCCAACCTGTCTCAGAGCTGTAAAAGCCACAACAGAGGCCGTGCTAGCCAGTACAGATATAGTGCTCATGAGCCCCCTAGTGGTAAAAGTGCCTCACGCCGTACACTCCATTTTAGTACAGGCTAAAACCTCACATCTCACTACTGCTAGGGCAATACACTACCAAAATGTACTCTGTACTTTGTCAAACATTACCATAGAAAGGTGTTCCACCTTAAATCCAGCTACATTGCTTCCAACTGAAAATCAAGGGGAGCCCCACAACTGTCATGACAAAATAACTAAGGTTATAAAACCTAGACCAGACCTACAGGAAACACCCTTAGGAACAGGAGAGATAATTTTTGTGGATTGATGTTCTTTACGATTGGAAAATGGAACACCTTCAACCAGCTATGCAGTGGTCAAAGGTGACCACCTGCTGGAAGCAAACCGAATTTCTTCAAGTTTGAGTGTACAGGCAGCTGAGTTGATAGCTCTCACCCGAGCTTGTCAGTTGTCAGAGGGAAAAATTGTAACTATCTATACTGATTCTAGATATGCTTTTGGAGTCTGCCATGATCATGGGGCATTATGGAAACTCAGGGGATTCAAGACCAGTACTGGCAAGCCCATTCAGCATCAAAAACTAATAGAATCCCTCTTAGAGACCATAACGAAACCATCAAAGCTAGCGATCGTTAAATGTCAAGCTCACACAGGACACGGGATCCTGTCAGCAAAGGAAACAAATTCGCTGAACATTTTGCTAAACGGGCTGCGTATAATAACACACCAATCTCTTTATTCCAACAGAGAAATGACCAGGACACTGATAATCAAATTATTTCTTTACAGACTGCAGCCATGGACACAGAGAAGAGAAAATAGTCCAAAGAAGGGTCCCTCTCTGATGGAATCTGGACCCATAAGCAAACTAACAAACCTTTCCTTCCTAAAGCTTCTTTTCCAGGTATGGAAAAAATTGCCCATGGCCTAGACCATGCTGGAAAAGATGCCATGGTTCAAGATGTTGAAAAACATTGTGAAGCTGTAGGTTTCTCTACATATGCAGAGCAGTTCTGCAGGTGCTGTGCATTATGTCAAAAATTTAATGTAGGAAAGGGCACCCAGGTAAGTCCCGCCGTTACACCTAACCCAATGAGTCCATTAGAACACCTTCAAATGGACTTCATTGAATTAACACCATCAAAGGGGTACCGACACTGTTTAGTAATTGTTGATGTGTTCTCCCAATGGGTGGAAGCTTTCCCTTCCAAACATGCAGATGCCAAAACTGTGGCAAAAGCTTTGATAAAGGAAATCATTCCAAGATGGGGCATACCGCAGAAATTACAAACTGATAATGGCACACACTTTGTAAATTCTGTTATAAATGAATTAACCACCTGGCTCCAGATAAATGTGCATCATTTTTGCAAATACCACCCCCAGAGTGGAGGTATTGTGGAACGATGCAATGGTACCTTACAATCTAAATTGGCTAAAATCTGTGAGCAAACAAATTTAACTTGGCCTGATGCTCTGCCTTTGGCCTTGATGGGATGAAGGGAAAGAACACATCAGCGGTTAGGGCTGTCACCATTCGAAATTCTGACCGGACGGCCTATGCCAGTCGGCATGGTCATAGGTAATGTTACACTGCATACTGTGGACAATGATCTTCTTTCTAGTCTTACAGGTCTCTGAGCTTCTCTGAAGGAAGTCCACGAGCAGGTGAATCAGGCCTGGAGAACTAGTCCTCCATCAAAGGACTCCCCGATTCCGTTAGGAACCTGGATTCTGGTTAGAGATACTCGAAGGAAACATTGGCATCACCCTCGGTGGAGAGGACCGTTTCAAGTTCTGCTGTCGACACCACACGCTGTTAAAGTTGAGGGACTGCCTGCTTGGATTCACATCTCACATTGCAAAAGATGGCACCCTTGATTGTGGTCCTACTATGTCTTTCCATCCCCTTGTCAACTGCTCTGGTCACCTTGACTTTTCCTTTCGGAATCACCACATCAGTTCAGGTGGATTTCTGTTCTATTATTGACTGTGGGACTGATCGACAAATCCAGTGGACTTGGTCTGACAAACGTGTGTGTAACTGTTACAAACTCTGGATTCGGAAGTAACTGTGACAAGTGGGACTGGGTTTTTGCTAATACTGGAACTGATGACTGGGGTTATCAACCCTATAAGGCCTAGAAGTATGGTCTGAAATATTGTTTTTCTATTATAAAAGGACATGCTCCTCATGAATGTGCCGAATACCATTGTAACCCTTTGATCATTACTCTGAAGAACCCTTCTTTACATGATTCAGGAACCTATATTTTAGGGGCATGTGTATCTGGAATAGATCCTCTAGGGAGATTTCACATTAAGGTTGAGAACCCTGTTACTAACACCTCCTATTTCCCCACACACACACCCCTCTCTCCTACCCCTGGTCCAAACCCGCCCCCTGTCAAGTCATGAATATTTCCACCTTTTCTTCCACTTTTTTGACTGAAGCTGGGTATGGGGATCAGAACTGTTGGCTGCAATGGGTATTATATTCGGCTAGACAAGTGAATCAATCTGATTGCTATGCATGTGCTACAGCTAGGCCACATTTGGCCACTGTCCCTTTTCCTCTTTCTAACATATCTGATCCTACTGGCCTTCCTTGCCTACTTGCCCTTTTTATCTCTACCTCTATTACAATCAACAACGATTCTTAAATTTTACTAAGAAGCTGTTGAAGGTATCCATGAGCAACTTGATAAAACATCCCTCATGACCTGGCAAAATCGGTTGGCTTTAGATATGCTCTTGGCTGAGAAAGGAGGCGTTTGTGCTATGTTTGGTGATGCATGCTGTACTTATATCCCTAATAATACAGCTCCTGATAGATCAATCACCCGTGCTTTAGCTGATTTGACTGCTCTCTCTAATGAACTAGCTACTAATTCTGGCATTTCTAATCCTTGGGACAAATGGTTTATGTCCACTTTCGGGTCCTGGGGCCAATGGCTTAGGTCTGTTTTCATCTCTCTTACAGTTGTTTTAATCATTCTCCTGTTTGGTGCTTGCTGTATTGTTCCCTTGATAAGATACATTGTATCCAAGTATTTTACTGCTTTTATGGCAAAAGCTTACTTGCTACACGAAGAAAAAATGCTTCAGATCAGCACAACCACACCACACTCCTCCGCCCACTCCACTCCATCCCCCTCTCCTACTTTTTCCCACTCAACTTTCCCTTGATCAAATATTTTTTGTTTGCTAAAAAAGGGGGGAATGTGGAAACTGAATGTTCTCTTCGTTCCCTTGTACTAAGTCATGTCTGAGAAGTAGGCTTTACAAAATCATGCTTTGTTTTAGCAAACAGAAAAATGTTTGTGCAAAGGACTCAAGGCCCATGCCTTCCACACAGGAGGCTGCCTTATCATTTTGTTCCTTAGCTTACATCTGAACGCCATAACAAAAGGAGCCAAGAAATCAGGTTTTGTAAGGGGCACAAGGATTGTGTATAATAAATTTGTTGACTGTTGCATTTTATAATGATAGTAACTCACGCATTCTAGGGGTATAAAACTGGACCCCACCCAACAGACGGGGTTCAGAAGAGCCCTGACACTTTTATGTATTGATTGTCTGCTTTTCTGAAACTGTTCTCACTGTGCACCTAACTAATAAATAATAAAGTGCTTTATTGTTTCACCTGCTGTCTGGTCTGAAAACTTCGTCCACAGTTTTGGCGCCCAAACGTGGGGCAGGAGACGGCAGACGGCTCCTCGTGCAGGATCGTCCAGAGGACCGTGGTGGAGCCGATTCCGGCCGGGTCGGGTCCAGCTTCGGTAACTGTAGGATTGGCCTGCCTTGGGCGTTTCCTGCGTGGGGAGTCCCTGACCTCCTCCTAGCCGAGACGAGGCATGACTTGACGGGCATTTCCAGGCAGGTGGACGGCGTCGCGGTGAGTATATCGGGGGATTCCTTTTAGTTGAGTTTGACTGGTGTGCTGGAAATAATACGAAAGGAAAAATAAAAGAAATCATACTGTATGGAAAATACATAGGAGGGTTCTAGGGGCTCACGGAAAGTGGCTTTGGGACCCTACGGAAAACGGCACAGTGTGAATGTTAGCTAGTCACCCTTGTGGAAAGGATTAGAAAAGGGGCGAGTGGCACGCTCCTATAATAATTTGAGGAACGGGGGTGAAAGGGCGTATTTAGAGAATGTGTGTCTAATAAACGGGAGGTCGAGTTTTTCGTCCGCTGTCTGGTCATACTCTTGTTTCAACGGGTTGCTAAGGTGACGGAGACTATACCCTGGCAGATTGACGCATACAAACCGTCTGATGAAGGGATCGGGGTAAAAACCTCCATATCCCGGACTCCATGGGGCGTATTGATGTAGGATTCTGCTGATGCGAAATAACGGACACGAAGTCACCTGAAGCTGTAATCCGGGAATAGGAGCGGACGGCGGGTGGAACGGGGTTTATCGAGGGCTGAGTCACTTTCTGCTGAGATCCTGCCACTCACTATGGGAAAAAACAATTAGCAAGCCAGTCAAACAGTCCCCCAAGAGTCCTAAAAACCTAACGTTAGAGGGATTATTTTCGGAGGATCGCCAGGCTCCTGGTGCGCTGTCGGGATTGAAAGGCGGGTCCCCTAGAAGGCTCATTGAAAAGAAGACAGGATTAGATTTTAAAAAGGCATGTAGGAAATGGAATAAAGACAGTGGAGGCAGATGGCCAGTGGAAGAACTGGAGATATGAGTGAGATACAAGAAATTAGAAAAATACTGTGCAGAAATACACAGGGTTGTTGTAATGGAGGTCCGTATCGGATGGATATGTATGACAGGTGGGAATTGGTTATTAAAGACCGTACATTGGAAGCAGCACAGAAACGTAATGAGCTTTTAGTTGCTGAACTTAAGAATAGAAAGGAAAAAGAAGAGCTGCTTATGGCCTTACAAAAAGTGCAGGCGTCACCCACAACCACTTCCACCGCCACATGTAATCATTGCCCCAATGTCTCCTGTGATTACCGATGCCCCAGCTACTGATGATTTCTTTGATGAACAAAATCAGTGCCACCCCTCCTCACTTACAGATCCGGATGATGAGACTGACGGCCACTTGTTAGGGGCTATGGGAGGCTCTTCTAACTCACACAAAAAGCCTTCCATTTCACAACGTACTAGAAGCAAGACCTTCCGAGATAAGTCCCCTGAAAACCTTACCCCATTTAGGTCCCCTAAACCTTTAGCACCCACATTTTCATGCCCTTTAATTGAGGTCCCTAACCCCAGACACGATCCCACACAACCCCCAGGAAATGATAACCCCATTACTGTAATGATACATCGTAACTGGGATATTCAAGAGCTGAAAGATGTAGTGTCCGAATTGCCTGATCCTAAGGTAATCGGTGGGTCAAAGTTTGTGGAGCAGGTGCAGGAGCTAGATAATATGTACAAACCCAGTGCAGCCGAGTGGACCCAAGTGCTACGCAGAAAGTTGGGCACTACGTGGGCTACTGTCAATCATGGGCAGCAAAATGGAGTACAGTGGCAGTGGAATGAGGCATTGCCTCGTGGACAGAATAATGAGGGTCCTTTCCTTGCCCAATGGGAACACGTGAAAACTGCAATAGATGCAAAATATAAAAAGGGCACCGACTGGTCCCTTATTTCAGCTGCAAAACAAAAGAAAGATGAGACAGTAGATGAATGGGCACACCGCATTCAGGAGTTGATAACAAACCATTCTGGTTTAGAAAGCCCAGATGACCGTGTCAAGGCAGCAGTTCCTCCTTTTGTGTCAGGACTCAGAAGTGATATCCAAAATAAGGTACGCATTTCCTGTATTGGATGGGAAAATGCCTCCTTTGATGAAGTTAAAAGACACGCTGAACATGCTGAACGACAAACTAAGCAAAAAGAGTCAGATGCTCAGACTAAGTTAATTGCGGCACAAATGAATTATTATGCAGGTGGAGCCGCCTCAGGCAGGGGCCGAGGACGTGGAGGACGTGGATTTTTCCGAGGCCGGGGGAGAGGTCGTGGATTTTTTATTCCTAATCCGAATTCTTCGTCGGCTCAGCCGCCTCTCCCCTTAGATCAAGCACCGACACCTTATGTTTGTTACAGGTGCGGTGAGACAGGACACATCCGACGCAATTGCCCACATCAGCTTCCTCCCCCGCCTCCTTTACCTGCACCTGAGGATATTTCTTGGTCCTAGGAATTCGCAGGGACCCTCAGCCACTCTCTTCAGTTGCCTTTGCTCACTCGCCATGCGGACACAGATCCTTTATTGACTTTGTTGGTGAATGGCACTGAAACTGCTTTTCTTGTTGATACTGGAGCTACGCGTTCCACCCTTTCGCTGAAGGAGGTCCCTGCCTCGAACGATAAAGTGACTGTTCTTACTGCTTCTGGACAACCTCATGTTTTGCTTCATTTCCAGTGGTTCCACTTTGATGCACCGTTTTTTATTAAATCAGCTCTGCCCTGTTAATCTGTTAGGAAGGGATCTGATGACAAAGCTCTCCCTCTCTATTTCTCTAACTGAACAAGGGTTTTACTGTTCTATTCCTAAACTCCTGTGCCACACCTTCCCCCACACTAAGCCCTCTTTTGCAGCATGGACCCTGAACATCTCCTCACACACCATTCTCCTTAAAGCCCTACACTCTTTTCCTTCATGTCTTTTTTCCCCACTTGCAAGTCCCCAACACCCTCCACTGCACTGCCCAGTACTTCCCTGCTGAAGTGGACACACCTTGGTTAGAATCTTTTCTCTCTTCAGGTACGAGCCCAGAGACCCTTCATATCCTTGCATTTGTTTTCTCATGCAAACACAGCTGCTGCTGTCAGTGCACTTCACATATTCACAAAGCGTTTTCTATTTAGGAGATTCAGTTCCCCATGTTTTCTTTAGCCAATTC